>APFE030113164.1:71340-84790 GCA_000404065.3 Pinus taeda
CCTACAATAAATTTTCTACTCTTGAAAATGAAATAGAATGTTCTATTTGTAATAATTTTGGTCATGAAGATTCTGAATGCAGGAGCAGGTTTCGGCAGGCAACTTAGAAGGAGCAAGTGTCAAATATGAAAACATGGAGAATGAAAGAACCACAAACAGAAAGATGTGGTATAGCCTTATATGCAAAAGGGCAGGAAAATCAATGGTACATTGACAGTGGATGTTCAAAACATATGACAGGTGATAAAGCAAAACTTCAGTCATATAGTGCCTTGGAGAAGGAGAAGAAGGTCTCATTTGGAAATGACACCCCTGCACTCATAAAAGGTAAAGGTTATGTTCTTTTAAAAGAAAAGGTCAAAGCAAGAAATTTTATGTATGTTGATGGCTTAAAGCATAATATATTGAGTGTCAGTCAGATGTGTGATCAAGGAACAGAGGTAATATTTCGATCAAATGGATGTAGTGTTCGTGATCTTGATACAGGAGAAACAGTGATCAAAGGCATAATAACTCCAAATAATTTATACATATTCAAAGAAGGACAACAACAATGCTATCTGAGCCAAAATGATGAACACAAGCTATGGCACCAGAGGATGGGGCATCGAAGCTTCTCATCGATAAGGAAAGCATGCAAATACTAGGCAGTTTGTGGTCTTCCAGACATCAGAATTCCAAATAATACAATATGCAAATCATGTCAGTTTGGTAAGCAAACCAGAACTAACTTCTCTGAGAAGGAAGGATTAGCTAGCAGGCCACTTGAGCTTGTCCATACCGATGTATGTGGTCCATATAGGAAAAGGTCGCCTCGGGGAGAAGAATACTTTATATTATTCATTGACTACTATTCAAGTATGGTTTGGATAGGACTAATGAAGCACAAAGATGAAGCCTTCGAAAAATTCAAACCCTTCAAATCTTTGGTTGAAAACAAATCAGATCACAAAATTAAATGCCTCAGGTATGATAGAGGTGGGGAGTTTACCTCAAATGAATTTTTTTATTTTTGTGAAGAACATGGAATAAGAAGAGAATTCTCTACAGCCAGGAATCCTCAGCAAAATGGAGTAGTTGAAAGGATGAACAGAACAGTTCAACAAATGGCTCATGCTATGCTTGATGAGTCTGGAACTCCCGCAATTTTCTCGGGTGAAGCTGCATTTGCGGCAGTTGTTATTCTCAACAAAACAAATGTGAGGGTGAACAACACTCAAACCCCTCATGAGCTCTGGTACAGTGAGACTCCTTCGATAAAATATTTCAAAATTTTTGGAAGCAAATGCTATATCAAAAATACTGATGAACATCTTAGCAAGTTTGAACCTAGAGCAGATGAAGGCATTCTCCTTGGTTACTCTCCCCACAGCAAAGCATACAAGTGTTATAATAAAAGGCTTGGAAAAATTGTTGAAAGTATTGATGTAGTGGTTGATGAAGAAAAAAACACTCATAGGCAGGTAAGATCTGAAGATTTCGAAGATGATGATGACTATCCATCAACATCGAATCAAATTCATGATGAAGAAGAAACCCATGAGGAGCTTGAAGAACAAATAAGGATAGAAGAAAAGACCCCATCCAGATACGTTCAAAAGAATCATCCAGAAACTCAAATTTTGGGGTAGAAAGAGGCAGGTATACAAACAAGAAGAACAATTGCAGAAGCTTCAAGCTATTTGGCATTACTTTCCTCCACTGAACCATAAAATGTAAGAGAGGCATGCAAAAATGAATGTTGGGTCAAAGCAATGGATGAAGAACTTGAGAAAATCGAAAAGAATAACACTTGGGAGTTGGTTCCTAGACCAAAAGATAAGAATGTCATAGGGACAAAATGGATCTTCAAAAACAAGTTGAATGAAAATGGGGAAGTGATTAGAAACAAGGCCAGACTTGTTTGTAAAGGGTATGCACAACAAGAAGGAATAGACTTTGAAGAAACTTTTTCTCCCATTGCTAGACTTGAGGCCATCAGAATGTTCCTTGCTCTCTTTAGCTTTTAGAAGTTCAAAGTATTTCAAATGGACGCGAAATCAACCTTTCTAAATGGAGATTTAGAAGAAGAAGTGTATATTGAGCAGCGAGATGGATTCATCCTTGGTAATGATCCAAATCTTGTATGCAGATTAAAGAAGGCTCTCTATGGTCTCAAACAGGCTCCAAGGGCTTGGTACTATCGTCTGGACAAATACCTTTATCAACAAGTTTTTCGAAAGGATCAGCAGATACCAATCTTTATATAAAAATTGAAAATAACAAATTGCTAATACTTGTGTATGTAGATGATATCATCTTTGGTAGCAATGAAGAAGCTATGAGTCAAAACTTTGCCTTGGTAATGTAGAAGGAATTCGAAATGTCCTTGCTCGGAGAACTGACATATTTTCTTGGATTACAGATCCAACAAAATGAAGGCGGTATCTTTTTATCTCAAACCAAGTACCTCAAGCAAATTTTGAAGAAGTATGGCATGGAAGATTCGAAACCTGTATGTACCCCTATGGTTACAGGATGCAGCCTCAGTAAAAATGATGAATCAACAACAGTGCATCAACCAACCTATAGATCCATGATTGGAATTCTGCTCTATTTAACAGGTACCCGACCGGATATCATGCATGCAGTGGGAATGGTTAGAAGATTTCAGGAAAATCCTAAGGAAACTCATCTTCAGGCAGTAAAGAGAATTTTCAAGTATCTTCAAAGAACTAAACTATGGCCTATGGTATCCTATAGATACAGAACTCACTCTTCATGCTTATACAGATGCAGATTGGGCTGGAAGCGTGGATGACAGAAAAAGCACTAGTGGTGGTGCATTCTTTATGGGTTCCAGATTAGTATCTTGGTTCAGCAAGAAACAGAGCTCTATTGCATTATCTACAGCTGAAGCAGAATATGTGGCTACTGCATCTTGTTGCACCCAACTCTTTTGGATGATGCAAACCTTACAGGATTATCAAATCACTTGTACTCCACTTATCTCCATCTTATGTGACAATACAAGTGCAATCAGCATTTCAAAGAATCCAGTCATGCATTCAAAGACCAAGCACATACCTATCAAATATCATTTTCTTCGGGAACAAGTGCTGGAACAAAAAGTCAAGTTGGAGTATGTTCCTTCTAAGGAACAAGTGGCTGATATACTCACCAAACCACTACCCAGGGAAACATTTGAATACCTCAGACAGAAGCTGGGAGTAGTTGATGCTTCATCCTGCTATTGAAACTTGTTTGTTTCAGAGAAAAGTTGTTGTATGCGAGTTGGATGAGGAGGATCCGCGTACATATGTAGCTTTATGCAGATACAGTCGCGTATATGGAGGTTTGAAGGATATCAGTAGGGACAGACTCTGGTTGAAGATAGTCTGATATTGGTCTGACAGAGACCATCTGGCACAGGTTCAGGGGGAGCAGATAATTGGTTCAGGGATGCATTGTTGGCATTACCTTAGAAGCTTTTGGTTCAAATTCAACTGTTGTTTGGTTTCAGGTGGAACACATGCAGAGGAAGAACAGAAAGAGAACATGGTTGCTGATCTGTAGAGTGATTGACAGATGCTGTTGATATCAGTTATTAGTGACTTTCATAAGTCTTGCTATTTCGTCTCTATGTCATCAGTTATTGTCAAGGTCATGTAACGGCCTATTTTGGTTTCCCCACTATGCCTGGGATGAATGATGTAATGGACTTGGTTGTCTTATGTAAATTTCTAGTGTATCCCCACTTGGCTGGGTGATGGATGTATGTATAGAGTTTGTTGGTGACAGGAAGGTCTTTTATAATGTATAAGTCATGGTTCTTCTTGAAGAACATCTTTTTGTTGATCTTGCCTACAAGTCAGGGGGAGCTTGCTTAGCACAGCAGAACAGAGATTTCAGCATGTACTAAGGGGGAGCACAACCATTTTCCCTTGATGACAAAGGGGGAGAATGACTTTGAGGATCTTGGGGTTGCCATCAAGTCCAAAGGGGGAGATTGTTGGCATTATGGCATAGGTTTGGGGCTATGGCACTGGTGTTGTCTTTAATGGCAACTCACTCTAGTGACAGATCACAGTTCAGGGTCTCAAAATGAAAGAAAAATATATATGCGCAGGTTCTCCATGACGAAGGCGCATATACACGCGGGTTAGTCATTCAAAAGTTGTGTATGCATATACACGCACTTTCATGCAAACGGAAAGCGCGTACATGTGGGAGAACTTATTTTTGGTCCATGGTATTTTGTCCTTGGTATTTGAACCTATGGTTTTGGACCTTGGTATCTCATCTAATGTGTTGATCCCAAGTATTGGGTCCTTGGTATTGATTTGTTATGGTTTTAGGCCGTGGTATTGTGAAAGGCAAGACTATAAAAGAGGAAGAAGATCATTGGGCAAAGATCATCTGAATTATTGAATATCTGATAAAGTACTAGATTTGGAATACTGTGATTGGGGTTATGGTGCAGATCTGGATCTGAAAGAAGAAGGAAATTGAGCGCAAGGAGAAGGATAAGTTCTTTTGATGGGTCAAAATCTTAAGGCTTGAATGATAGTATCTTTGTATGATTTTGATCTGTTTTATGTGGCGTGCACTTGATCTATAAATCTAGTTAAACTAATATCTGAACATTTGAAGGGGTAAATTATCTTTATAGATCTGTACGCAGGTTCAGTGAAGCGAAGGCACGTATACACGCAGTTTCTGTAAGCCAAAAGCGCGTATACGCAGGTTGATCTTAGCACAGAAGCGTATACACGTAGTTTCTATAAGCCAAAAACGCGTATACGTAGGTTGATCTTAGCATAGAGGTGTATACACGCAATTTCTGTAAGTCAAAAGAGCGTATACGTAGGTTGATCTTAAAACAGAAGCGTATGCACATAGGTCTCTGAATATTGAGGTAGCGTACGTCTCTTAAATTATGTTATAGCTGCTTTTGTTGATTATTGCAGTGATTTGGGTTCAGAATTTGGGGTGTGATTACTGTTATTATGATCTGGGTACAGTTGTCAGAGAAGTGTCTATTTTGATTCAGTATTGATTGATGAAAAAGTGATTGGTTGATGCAGAAATTCTTGATGTTTGATTGATGTTATTTGTGGATCTAGTCTAAAAATTTATGAAACGTGGTCCTTGGAAGAAAGAGAAGGTTGTAGCCTTCTGCAGGTAGCAGCCTGCGTACTAGTATCTCAACTAGTACAAGAACTAAGGGGGTTGTAGCTCCCTTCCAGGAGAAGCTGGAAAACGGGAGAGGGTTGTAGCTCTCTGCAGGTAGCAACCTGTGTACTGGTAAAGGATTGCACCAGTACAGAATCATTGTAAAAAGAAGTTTCTAATTAAAAAGAAGATAGAGACGAATTGCAGTAGGTGGTTTTCACCCACATTAGGTTTCCACCTTATATCTTGTGTTCTTATGTGTGGTTGTCTTCTTATCTGTTTTACTGTTCCTGATAACTGTTTATATGATTCTATTGCATAACTTAATGATCAACATCTGTAGAATAAAGTAAATTATAAATCTGCATAGTATACGTGAGTTTCCTTATCTGAAATTGCGTATATACGCGGGTTCATCTAACCGAAGTAGCGTATATGTTTTGGGTTTGAAAAAGAAAAGAATTGACCAGATAATACTGATTCACCCCCCCTCTCAGAATTATTTCTAATGAAGAAGACATGTTCAAATGAAGGAGATTGGGTTCTGGATTTATTTTCTGCGTCAGGTAAGTTTTATTATATAGAATCGAATTTCAATATGTTATTTTTTTAATTAATATGTCATTGTACTAATTTACTTCATTATTTCTTTGATGCTTGATAATTAGGTACAACACTAGCATGTTGCCTTCAAAAATGAAGAAATTGCATTGCAATTGAAAAAGATCCATTACAATGCAATTTCATTTAGCAAAAAATTAATGCTCTTCAATTTCTTCTAGATGCAATGCAAGAAATTGGGTTGAAGAAAGGGGACTTTAGTGAATCACGTGTGGCAAAAAAAACAAAGGAACCTCAACCACCATCACATGGGATATTTGGAAAGACATACATTGGAAGATTCGCAAACATCAAAGATCCATTAGAAGACGAAAATGAGCAAAAGAAAACAGAAAATATTGTGGAAGAAGACAATGATGAAACTCTAGAGGATGAAGAGTTTGAATTACGTGACATTGTTAATTAAATTTAAGTTATTCTTGGAAATAAAGCTCATTTTTTGTAACTTTTAAGTGGTTATACTTGCAATGTTTTAACTTTGACATTTTATGAGAAGAATATACACTCAATTAATGGTGTTATGCGTTCAATATTTGTAATATGTGATTTTCGCATTAATTTTTAAGTTAAGAATTATTTTTTGAAAAAGAAAAAGATTATTATTATTTTTTTGACATGAAATTCCAAAAAAAAAAAAAACTATTATTCAACTATTTTTAGTTAAAATTTGCGTAAAAAAATTGCGATTTTCGCATGTCAATTGTAGCAAAAAATTATCAAAACTTGTAATTTTTTAATTATATTTATGTTAAAAATCGCTATTTTTATGTCCATTGTTAAAAAATATTGTTTTTTAGAAACAATTATTTATGTGGATTGAAAAATTAATTAACGATGTATAAATATGTAGAATATCGAAAATGCAAAATATCGACCTTCTTCTTTAAATATTTGAAGCAATAAAAACCTCACTACAAAAAAAATGAAATTAAAATAAAAACAAGAAAATATGAAGAAAAATACCACTTCAAAAATCATTAAATTTACAAAATAATTATTTACATTTCATACATTGAAAAAAAAACTTTTAAAAAAAGGGTCTGGTGTAGAATTACCACGTTTTTAAATCAGTGTAAAAAACACTACCATTATAAAACGCAATGTACATAAAAAAAAAAAAATTATAGTGCGAAAAACTAAGCTTTAAAAAACACGTGTGTTCTGCATAACCCATTTTCAAAATCGGGTCACTTTTTTGCTATCTCTACAAAATGGGTAACAGTATGGGTTCCCGTTTCAAAGTTTACATTGTTAGATAGTAAAAGAAATAAGAGGGTTGAAGACCATGTATCTTATTAAGAAAATATATGGTGTATTAGTATATCCAATGAGACTGATTGGGCATACTTAAAGATAACTTTTGTAAATATTGAATGGAGATATAGAATGTTATAAACCTAAGACAATCTATAAATAGGAGCCAATTGGGGCTATATCAAGTGATTGATATTGATAGTGTTGGAAATACACATGGTAGGATTACGCTACATAGTACCCACAAGGTAATAATAGAGGATTATACATATAATGTAATTTTGAGGTAAACAAGTCTAACCTAGTAATATCCAGTTAGTGGAAGTAAGCTTAGACTTCAAGACTGCTGGAAAAGTTGTAAAATAGCGAACCTACCTCCCTGGAATTCTTTTGTTAAGGAATTCATCGAAAATTGGTTACAGCAATAAAATATTGGTGCAAACCATCATCATGGGTGTTTGCCAAAGGCAAGTCATAAGGAATTGTTTCTTGTTTTAAACCAGCTTATAAATGAAAGTAAGTTGTGATGAGCTAATATAGTAACTTGTGAAGGAAAATAGATTAGTCTCGAAATAATGAAGTGAGCAGTATACCTGGGATTACCTCAAGGTACAAAATAAACTTAAAATCACCTCGAAGTGGCACTGCTAATTCACAATGATACCAATGTTATACTAAATTTAGTAAGTATAAAGTAAGTAGGGTTGGGATTACTTTCAAGAATATAGGAAAAAAAATTTAGATAACTCTCCAACCTCTTGTAGGCGCAAGGGGCTCAAGATCATTGTAAGCTACGAACTCGTGATACTGAGCTATGAATTATTTGCTAATTGGTTTAATTTACCTCAAGATTATAAATGTTAAAACTTATCGAAGTCCAAACGACAAAAGAATTGTGGTTGACTATTAACTATAAATATGATAATTAAATATTTGATATGAGTTGGTACATTAGGTTAAACGGAAATGGATGTAGGCTAGATTCCAAGCTTATAAGCAAAGATTTGTTGGCATAACTCATATGAGTTCATAGTAAACCCTAGCCTATGCATATAGCCATATGTATATGCAGTACACATCCTTATAACTAGAATTCACTTTAAGTATAAGACCTAAATTTAGTGTATATCTCTTATGAGAATCATATAATTAACCAGGCGAATGACGTATAATGACTCATGATGGATCTACTCCTAAATTCAATTTGTTTTACTTCCTATGCAGTAAATAGACAATGTTTAAACCTTGTCGCGTCTCTAAAAAATACCGCTCTATCATACCCTAAATATTTTCAAAGGATGGAACTTTAATCACCTAAACGCTACACCAAATAAGCACTCAAAACTAGGAACCATGTCCAAGTGCTACCCATATTGGCATATCAACTAACCAAGGATTTTAATGCTTAACCCTTTTAATATCAAACCAATATGACAAATAACCTTGGTGATCAGTTTTATATTACTTGATAGTAGTGGCACCAAAGGATCAACCCACTAAAATATTAGTGGTCAATCAATATCAGAACATCGATGTATCATCTAAAACTCGATGCTTCGATATAAGTTCTATTTTCATAGATAGAACAACATTAGATGGAAAGTATATCACCCTGGCTCCCCATTAGTTGATGGTAGTAGGCTCGAGTTATCAAAACCTAAATTAAGTTAAAATAAGGAGGAAAACCTTGTCAAAGTGCTAAGGCTCAAGGTGGAACCTTGTGGTAGAACCTGTGGAATCTGACCTCATGATGACAATGAGTTGCGACATGGAAATGCCATGTGTATGACACGTGTGATCTTAATTTGATGATTTGGCATGTCAAGTAAGCATAGGTGAGTGCCACATCATTGGGGACATATTGGCAGAGGCCTCATGTCAGCAAGTGATTGGGAGTCAGGGAATGAGGTGGAAACTTGGGTTGCCATATCATCATTGAAATATCCACATATTGGGAGTTTGCAGGAGTGAACTATTGGAAAACGTCGATATCTTGATATATGATTTAACATGTTAGGCATGTCAATAAATTCCATGTTTCACTCTGCGATTAAGAATTAGGGAGTGAGGTGGCATGCTAAGTCATCCCATTGACCATTGGCATATTGGGGAATTTGAATGGTTGGTTAGTGTGAGATTTATCAATATCCCAATATTGGAAAATTGCCATATTAGCAAACTAGGGTAGTGAGGTAAGATATCTGGTATCTCATTATCATGATAACGTCGTATCAAGAATTGAAGCAGTGGTATATTAACGTATCAAATGCCCACAAGAAGAGGCAAGACACAATGCTTGGAAAATACCAATATAGCAATAGTTTGATATGATAGTGAGGAAGTGGATGAGGATCCACATGGGGGTGCCACATGGCCCAAAGTTTACATGTGTCAACATCATGTATTGTGGATGTTGATGCGGCCCTAAAAGGGGTAAAACTTTCTGATGCAGGAGCATCTGATTTAGAGGAAAAATCTTCTGATTTATTCCACAAAAAATAAAAAAAAAATATATACAAGCAAGGAGTGGGATCCTTAGCCTACTGTTTCTATGTTTTTTTTAGTTAAATTTAGAAAATAAAACATGCCATCTTTTCTAGATAGAATAAGGCATGCTAGATTAGTGTTGAGGAAAAAACAAAGAAAAGCGAAGATTACTATGTATTGCTACTTTCTATATGTAACTGCTTTTGTAATAAGGCAGCTAGGGATAGGAAGGAAAAAGATGTAAAACTCAGCTGCCAAGTAGGAAAGATTTCTTTTCAGGTAAGAGTCTAGAATTAGAAATTTTTATGCATGAAACAATGGGAAAAATTGAATGTCTTAGCAGCTCTTCAAAGGAAAAAAAAACAGAGTGTCTTGGATAAAAAAATAAGAGCGCGGACCTGTGTGAAAGATGTGTTGGTTAACTGTGTAAAAAGGAGATTTCCGCACTGTTCATAATTGATGATTGAATAAAAAATTGGAGGTGCTTTAAAATACCAGCGGTGCGCATGCTGTTTTTTTTTTTATGGGAGATGTATGACTGTAGGATATGATTGGAAGCGGGCGGTTGCTGTCAATTGATAATATGTATGTTGTAATTTCATTGAGTGCTGTGGCATTTAAATTTGGCACTGTGTTAATTTACGCATCCCGTGGCTGTTAAAACAATCTCTATACACTGCGCTGTCCAACCATATTTCCATAGGCTGCAATTTAATTTCCACAGTGTTTAATTGTAATATTACACAGCGTGGGTGTGGTGTTTACCAAGACGCTGTGCGCTGTCCATTTAAATTGCAATACGCTGCTGTCATAATTTAAATGGTTTGATTTGCGTATCTATTAATAAGCCGAGTGTTGTACACTATTGTGAAACCCACGTATGGTGTATTGAAATAATTATAAAAGCGTTGACAGGATGTGCGCCACCGCTTGTATGGTATACCGTTATAACATTCACATGTTTGTGTTGTAAGAATTTGTGCGCCAATTCTATATATACCTTGTTTCATTCATGTTGAAAACAGGGAGTAGATAAAGCAATTGCAGGGTAGGCGGAAATATTAGTTGTTTGTGACAGCAATTACAAGCATCCCATTATTGCACAAGGTGGAGGATTAATGACTGATGACCTCAAGGAATTGACAAGAGAACAAACCGGAGACATAGAAGATATTGCAATCAAACTAGGAAGATTGTCCTTAGAGCCAGCAAGCAGTCCATCATTAGTGGTATCAGAGCCAGCAATTGGCGTTGAATTAAATCTCAGGAGCAGTAGAAGGATGGCTTTCAGGGTTGGAAGAGGACGAGGACGTGGACGTGGTGGAAGAGGACGACATGCTGGGAATGTCGAATTGAGGGAAGATGTAGAGGAGCTGCGAGCTAGGTTGGATGCGCTAACCTCCGACAGGAATATAGATGATGGAGACGTGAGTGAACCCGAAGCTGAAGCTACTGAGGAGGAAGCGGTAGAGATTTCTCCTGAGATGAAGATTTTTCAGTTAGTGATGAAATCCGCAGCTAGGCCATGGAACCAGTTAGTACCAGTATATCAAGGAGGACTAAATCCAGAAGAACTGATTGACTGGATTAATAGCATGGAGAAATTCTTCGATTATGAAGAAATGGAAGATGAAAAGAAAGTAAAGTTTGTTGTCACCAAATTAGTAGGCCATGCAGCGCTCTGGTGGGATGGTGTACAGGTGGAAAGGAGGAGACTGGGAAAGCAGCCAATCAAGAACTGGAGCAGGATGGTAGCAAAGCTTAAAGGTAAATTTTTGCCCAGTAACTATCAACAGACATTGTTTAGGCAAATGCAAAATCTCAGGCAGAGAGCTTTGACAGTAAAAGAGTATACAGAAGAGTTCTATAAGGTGAGTATAAGAGTTGGAGAAGCCCAAGACACAGATGAGAGAGTGGCTAGATATATGAATGGCCTCAGAATGGACATTCAGGATGAAATAAGTCTATTGTCTCCAAAAACAGTAGAGGAAGCCTATCAGATAGCACTGAAGGCTGAAGAAAAACTCATGAGGAAGCAGTCTGCCAAGGGGGGAGGGACTTTCAGAGGGAAAGGAAGTCAAGGTGGTAGAGGAAGGTCTATAGTACCTAAAGATGGAGCTAGCAGTAGCTCAACCCCGCATGCATCCAGAGGAGGTGATGCAAGAGGCAGAGGGAGTTTTTACAGAGGAAGAGGAGATAGAGGAAGAGGCAGAGAAATAAGATGTTACAGGTGTAACAAACTGGGACACGGAGCTTTTGAGTGTCCAGAGAATGCAGAAGTAAGGCAGATAAATGCAATTGTTGCTCCAACTGAGGGAGAGGCACCAGTGATAGCAGTACCAGAAGAGGAGAACACACCAGAGAAAGGAGAATCTCTGGTACTTAACAAAGTTTTGATTAAATCAGCAAAGGAGGTGACTGAACCGCCGCAAAGGAAAACTTTGTTCAGGACAGTATGCAAAGTTCAAGGGAAATGTTGCCAGATGATCATTGATAGTGGCAGCACTGATAACTTGGTTTCTACAGAAGTAGTGGAGAAATTGAAGCTGAAAACAAGGAGGCACCCAACACTGTATAAGGTGTCATGGTTACAAAAAGGACATCAGCTACTGGTAAGTGAACAGTGTGAATTAGAATTTCAAGTGGGCAAGTACAAAGATAAAGTTTTTTGCGATGTGATGCCTATGGACGTGTGTCACATATTGTTGGGGAGGCCTTGGCAACATGACAGAGGAGCCATGCATGATGGAAAAAGAAACACCTACAAGTTTGAGAAAGATGGTGTTAATCATACATTACTGCCTCTACCAGAAGAAGGCGGACCGGGACAGAAGACAGATCCAAAAACTCTACTACTTGGAGGAAAGGAGTATTTGAAGCAGATGAAAGAAGGTGAGGTAAGCTATGCTGTAATTTGTAAGCCCAAGGTAATCATGACTTCCACCAAAGTTTCTAATTTACCTATTGAAATTCAAGAAATGTTGGAGAGTTATTATGATATTATTGTTGATGACTTGCCTAATGAGTTACCGCCTATCCGAAGAATTAGTCATCATATAGATTTAATTCCTGGAGCAAGCTTGCCTAAAAAAGCAGCATATAGAATGACTCCTGCAGAAAATGAAAATTAAGAAACAGGTACAAGAATTGCTTAACAAGGGGTTAATCAAAGAAAGCTTGAGTCCTTGTGCGGTGCCAACAGTGCTGAGCCCAAAGAAAGATGGAGGCTGGAGAATGTGTACAGATTCAAGAGCCATTAATAAGATCACAATCAGGTATAGATTTCCACTACCCAGAATTGAAGACTTAATGGATTGCTTGTCTGGTGCAAAATATTTTTCCAAATTAGATCTTAAAAGCGGGTATCATCAAATAAGGATAAGAGAAGGGGATGAGTGGAAAACCGCTTTTAAGACCAATGAGGGGTTATATGAATGGAGAGTGATGCCTTTTGGGTTGTCCAATGCACCAAGTACATTCATGAGACTTGTGAATGAAGTTCTTAAAGAATTCACTGGTAAATTTGTAATAGAATATCTGGACGATATATTAGTCTATAGCAGGTCTAAGGAGGAGCACTTGAGGCATTTAAATTATGTCCTGCAAAGGCTACAGTAGGAAAAATTATTGTTTAACTTGAAGAAATGTTTATTCCTGAAAGAAGAGTTGGTGTACCTGGGATTTGTGATTTCAGTTGAAGGATTAAATATGGATCCAGAAAAGATCAAAGTAATTGTGGAGTGGCCTTCACCCAAAAGTGCTTTTGAGGTAAGGAGTTTTCATGGTCTTGCTAGTTTTTACAGAAAATTCATTAAGAATTTTAGTAAGATTAATGCACCTATTATTGAGACCATAAAGAAAGATAAACAACCATTTAAGTGGACTGTTGAAGCAGAGAGAAATTTTCAGCTGTTAAAGAAGAAAGTAACTGAAA
>APFE030113171.1:0-48975 GCA_000404065.3 Pinus taeda
TGAGAGACAGGAAGCCTCAGGAGTTGTAGCATTATTGCTACAATACTGGAGCTCACCACCAGGTTGTCCATCTATACAAAGTAGTTGTTCGAGCAGAGCATACAATTAATATTACAGTGAGGAACGACCCAATAACATATCACGACTACAACCTCCTAATTATCTCATTCGAATAACTGGGAGGACCATATTCCAATAGTCGAAATAAATCGAAGGCCATATTCCACTCTAAATTATTATTTTATTCTCTCGATTCCCATGTGATCATTATGAATGATAACTTATTCAATGAGAATCCATCTCACATGCAAAAAGAGCAAATAATGGTGAGAATGGTAGAAATTGCCCAAGTCTATCTGGGGAGGCCAAGTTGTTCTATGTTTCAAAAGTTCTATGACTCTAGCTTTCCACACCACACTCATTGATAATTCCCTCCATAATGAAAAACTTTTCCATTTTCATTTTTTTTGTATATCCATATCTACATGAATGCTTCAATAAGACAATGTAGAGAACTAGGACCAGGAAAAAGTTGAGGCCACACAAACTAGTACATGAACCACAACCTTCCATTGGGGAGTTGAAGGAAATTTTGGGACATCTACATGTAGCCTTATGGATTTTAATATATTACGCATAGCTTTTCTTTGAATACGTTGTTTGACATGGAGTATATGCATTCTCACTCCCTTGATCAACAACCTAGAAGCCAACCTACTACGACACTTGCTAGTCATTGTGCATTGCAAATGTTACTGAATTTCACTCCATTAAAGTATCTAAGAATTGAATAATATGGAACATGTTAGGGTCTTATAATATAGGAATCAAAGTGTCTTTTCTTCTTACTATTCATTAAGGAGGTTTGCCACACTTTTCTATGAATTTGCTGTGAAATTGACCGTTTTTTCATCATTTTAAAATGTTGTTTCCAACCAAATGGATTTCAATTTTGGAAAAATTAAATAGGTTTTTTAAAAGAATGGGAAAAAGAACAAAAAACTACTTTATTTTCTTCCCTGGGGTCATACGTTGGAAGAGTTGAATGCATATTTACAACATATTTTTTCAGGTTTTGGAATTTCCGATCTTAGTTATGATGTTTTGATGCAAATTGTGAGCAATTGAAAAATAAATTTTGGAAACTCAAAGTGGTTTCTATTAGTGACACCCTTATCTACAAAAACCTCTCTCATTTTTTCAACAAATGTTTGGATTCAGGAAATATGAGCTCGTCTTATAACCCTAGTTTTCCAGAAATTTAGTGCCCTTTGTTGTGCAAACATACCAGTCAATTCTATTTTCGAAAAATTCGAAATTTGGAGCTCCTAGAAGTCATTTTAGTTGGTAGATAAGTGTTGATAAGTTAAAATCATGTAGTTTTATTTTTTAAACAAAGATGCATTGTTTGAGTTGATCTTTCTAAATTGCATTAGTCATGATACAACAGTGTGTTGTTTTTTCCTACATAGCAAGTGAAGAAGCATTGCATCTAGACCATTCAACTTGTATGAAGTGAATTTGACCACCTAGAGTGGTAATTGGAATTCTTATTTGTATTTAATGATGTAAAGACATGAAAAGGGTGGGTTGGTCAGATTGGGGAGGAAAGAATACTGTGCATTTTGTAACTTTTTCTCAGTTTCAATGAAATTAGTGGATCAAAAGTATCGGGTTAAAACTTTTCAGAGATTCACATGATTCAACTCTCTTATGTGAGTGTTTCCAATTTTGTGTGTGTTATATTTCTTCCTATGATGTTTAAATGAAAATATTGTTTCATAATTCATCTACTTAATGGTGCTTTGTTGCAGTCATTTGGACATTCTAATGTCTTTTCTACCATAATCATTTTAAGATTTATCCATTGTTTGATTCCTTGAGATGGTTATCTACTTTATTTATTCTTCTCAAATCTGAATCTATTAAATGACATAAGGAAGTGTTTCTATCTTACCTCTGAACAAATTTTCCCAATTCACCGAGCATCCACCACATCTTTGATCTAAATTTTTTACCAACTCCATGCCCAATGGATTTCTCTCTACCCTCCCAACACACTTATAAACTTTGTTATTTTCCCAAGATCTAGCCATTGCTCTTCATTGAAACCAATCTTTAGTGACTGAGTTGAAAGAGAGAGCCCTCTGTAGGCTGGGAATGGATAGTTTCCAATTCCGCAAGTGATTTGTGGTTATATCTGGGTTTCCTTCCTACAACCAAAGTAAATTATGGAGTTTTAACTTAGTGGCACAGTTATTGGCGAGAAAAAATTCTATCTTCCCCGGGAAAGAACAACAATAATCTAGATTTGGTTACTGTTATTGATTGTGAACAATAGTTGGACATCAAAAGGTTGTATATTTTTTCATCGGGTGATTCCATTGTCAGAGAATCTAGGTTGCAGAACACTCATGGAAACTCCACTGTCTAAAGCATTTAGAGCTTAAATTGCTGATTTGGCTTCTTCTCAAATAAGATGACAGGGTATGTGGCAAACCCTATTTCTCTTAAAGGTTTCAAATAATACTGGGATAATTTTGATGATGATCAAATTGATGATGCTTTCTAAATTTTTTTACCTATGTAGTTAAAGTCATGCAAATGTAGATTTGAATCCAAGAGAAACTTCTTAGAAGAGTTTGATAAAAAAATTGAGAAAGATCTTCAAGCCTTAGAAGTTTTTAGTCCCACAATTTCCAATGTCAAAATCAATCCTTTGAGAACCTTTTTCAGCCAAACTGAGAAGTGGCAGTGTTTCATTTTTATATTCGAATTGAGGAGTGCTTTCAGTATGGGTTTAATGACTCACAACTAAAATTGTATGATGGAAATGGAAGCATATATGGATTTTCCAAGCATGATGATCAATTTTAAAAATAATTTGAAGATCAACCAATAAGTCATGTGTTTCATGATCCCATTGTTGTCTATATGGAGGAATTGTTCACTATAGAGTTCTGCTCATGTTTAAGCTATGAAGAGAAAGCCTACAATCAGTTTCCATTTCCCTTACATGTTCTAGTTTTTATTTTGTTGAAGCACAATCAAGAAGCCAAGATTGAGCAACTATTGGACAGGTTGCATTGGCATTTTAGTATCACCTAATTATGTCTTTTAGACATTAGCTTAGAGTAGGTTTCTCTGTATGTAAATAAGCTCATAGGAGTGAGCAGAATTAATTTTTCAATTGCAATAGTGTCTTTCTAATGTGGATTTTATTTTCGGTCCATATATTCGTTACAATGCAAAATTTTGGCTTCAGTTGGAGAAGGTCACAGGTTAGAGCAGATTGTAGTTAAACTCCATTGCCCAATGGATTAGGCTACTAGTCTATGGTGTTCTTGGCACCTCACAGGGAGGATGCCATCCCCATTGGGGCAAATTTTAGGGTCCTATAATATAGGAATCAAAATGTTTTTTCCTCTTACTATTCATCCAGGAGGTTTGCTACACTTTTCTATGAATTGGCTGTGAAATTGATTGTTTTTTTCATCATTTTAAAACACTCTTTTCGACTAAATGGATCTAAATTTTAGAAAAATTAATGAGGTTTTTTCCCAATAATGGGCAAAGGAACAAAAAACCACTTCAATTTCTTAACCAAGGTCACATAGTGGAAGAGTTGAATGCATCTTTACAACATATTTTTCAGGTTTTGGCATTTCTAGTTTTAGGTATGATCTTTGGATACATATTGTGAGTAATTGGAGAATAAGTTTTGGAAACTGAGAGAGTTTTATATCAAGGACACTCTTATATACAAAACTCTCTCTCAGGTTTGCAACAAATGTTCATATTCATGAAATATGAGCTTCTCTTTTAACCCTATGTTTCCATAAATTTGGTGCCCTATGCTGCGCAAACATATCAACCAACTCTATTTTTGAAAATTTTTGAAATTCAGAGCTTCTAGAAGTAATTTTAGTTGTTAGATAAGTGTTGATAACTTAAAATCATGTAATTTGATTTGTTAAACAAACATGCATTGTCTCACTTGATGTTTCTAAATTACATTAGTTATGATATAATAGTTCCTTGTCTTTTCCTACATAGCAAGTGAAGATGCATTGCATCTAGACATTCAACTTTTATGAAGTGAATTCGACCACCTAGAGTGGTAATTAGAATTCATATTTTTATTTAATGATGTATAGACATGAAAAGGGTGGGTTGGTCAGATTGGAGAGGAAAGAATATTGTGCATTTTGTAATTTTTTCTTAGTTTTAATGAATTGGTGGATCATAAGTACTTGGTTAAATCTTTTCAGAGATTCATGTGATTCAACTCTCTTATGTGAGTGTTTCCTATTTTTTGTGTGTTATATATCTTCCTATGATGTTTAAATGCAAAAATTGTTTCAGAATTCATCTAGTTAATGGTGCTCTATTATAGTCATTTAGACATTGTAATGTCTTTTCTGCCATAACCATTTTAAGATTCATCCATTGTTTGATACCTTGAGATGGTTATCTACTTTCTTTATTCTTCTCAAATCTGCAACTATTAATTGACATAAGGAAGTGTTTCTATCTTGCCTCTAAGCGACATTTCCTAATTCACAGATCATCCACCACATCATTCATATCAATTTTTTACCAACTCCATGCCAAATGGATTTCTCTCTACCTTGCCACGACACATATAAAATCTGTTATTTGCCCAAGATCTAGCCATTTTTCTTCATTGAAACAAATCTTTAGTGACTGAGTTGAAAGAGAGAGCCCTCTCTCGGATTAGAAGGGCTAGTTTCTGATTCCACAAGTGATTTGTGGTTACCTTTCGGTTTCGTTCCTACAACCATAGGAAATTACTGAATTCTAACACCACACATGCTCCGCCCAAGGTTTGGGAATTGCTATCGCGACGTTGATATCTATCACTACCTACAAATATCTAGTCTTTAGAGTATTATAAGATTGAAGTTATTCATTAATGACCAACAGAAGGTAAGAAATGTGTTGTTTTATGATGATTTTATGCTCGCAATCCCTTGCAACAAAAAAACAGGAAGAGGAATGATCAATAACCCTTCATGATGACAAACCAAGCCACCCTACAATGATAGTGATTTTATATTGTAGGAATTTACAAGGTAAGCTCCTCAAACAGAACACCAAACACCACTCACAAACAGATCACAGATCAATACACCAGTATTATTGACGTGGTTAAAACCCTGAAAGAGGGAAACAGTCCACGGCCTGAGCCAACACGGCCACTTCATGCAATTTATTAATAAAAGAATGAAAATTTACATAAGCTTCTCTCATGAACGGTTTCCCTACAAATGACCCTCCATGCTCTTTAAATAGAGATCATGGACTAATCGAATGCTAAGCCACAGATCAAGTGTCCATAATACCGAGGAGAGAATGAATCATCAGATCACTACATATCGTGAACGTTGAATTGTAAGTTACAAAAGTACATAGTGAAGAAACACACTTTTGCTAACTTTACACTAGACCAAGTTATAGTTAACTATTTCCTATGTGTCAGAATATCCTAACATCGCCCCTTAAGAACAACTTGGGATAGGATTGAAGGATGTATAAATATGACACAATAGGAGAAGGAAGGAGGCATTAGAGCCTATCCCCCTTTAGTGACAACTTCCTGAACTCCAACCATAAATTGAAGTTTAGTAAACTTCGCCTCTGTGAGAGCCTTTGTAAATATGTCTGCAACTTGATCATCTGCTGAACAATATTGCACTTCAAGAACATGGTCATGAATGAGCTTCCTGATGAAGTGCATGTGTAGTTCAAAGTGTTTGCTACGCTGATGTTGGACTGGACCTTTGCATAGTTGAATGGCACTTTAATCATCACACCAAAGTGTAGTCGGATGTTGTTGCTGAAAGCCAAACTTTGATAGGATCTGACGAAGCCACGAGTCGTCCTTACTGGCTTCTGCGGAACCATGATACTCTGCTTTTGCTGAAGAAAGAGAAATGGAACTTTGTTTCTTGCAAGCCCATGCAATAGGCCCTGAACCAAGAGTGAACACATAACCTGCAGTAGACTTCCGATCATCAGGGTCACCAGCCCAATCAAAATCAGTGAAACCAACCAATAGAGGAGATGCTTCTGCACTGTAATGAATCCCAAACTAAATTATACCTCAAACATAATGAAGTATTCTTTTAGCTGCATTCCAATGACTTTCATGTGGGTTTTGCGTAAACCGAGCAATAAGGCCAACACAAAAGGAAAGGTCAGGATGAGTATGGGCCAGATACAAAAGTTTTCCTACAAGTTGACAGTATAAGGTAGCATCAACTTCAAGGGAAGTACAAGTGATTGAAAGTTTTGCTTTAGACTGAAAGAGAGAAGCGGCTGGCTTACAGTCTTCCATGTGAAAATGGCATAGAAGATCACAGAAATACTTGGACTGGGAAAGGGAAATACCTTCCTTGGATTGCAAGACTTGAAGAGCAAGAAAATAATGCAAGTGTCCTAAGTCTATCATTTCAAACTTCTTTTTAAGGCTGGACTACACATGGTTTATAAGGTTTGGATCACTACCAGTAAGGATAATATCATCAACATAAACAACAAGAATGATAAGAGACTTGTCGACTTTGTTGCTGTGGAGAGTATTCTCAGAATGACACCTAGAAAAGCCATTTTATAAAAGAAAGCTATCCATTTTGGCATACCAAGCCCAAGGAGCTTGCTTGAGACCATGAAGGGATTTCTTAAGCTAACATACAAGTCTAGATTTTGTTTGTATAAAGCCATTAGGTTGTTCCATATAGATTTCTTCATGCAAGTCCCCATGCAAGAAGGCATATTTAACATCCATCTGATGGACTTCCCATTTGAAAGTGGCAGCAAGGGAAAGCACAAGGCGGATAGAGTTCATTTTGGCAGTAGCAGAGAAGGTTTCAGTATAGTCAATGCCTTCAACTTGTGAAAAACCCTTACCAACAAAACGAGCTTTATGTTTATCAACTTTTCCATCTAGTCCATACTTGGTTCTGTAAACCCATTTGCATCTAACAAGTTTTCGTTCCCTTAGTAGAGGAACAAGATCCCATGTATCATTTGCCAATAATGAATGATACTTCATTCATAGTTGCATCCCAATTTGGATGGCCTGAAGCTTCTGCAAAGGTGTCAGGATCATAATTTGATGAAGCTTGAGCCACTAAAGAAGAGTCTCTATTGAACTGAGAATGTGTATATCACTGATCTGTAGGATCACCAGCAAGAGCGCTTGCTGCATCCTAAGTAGCACAGACCCATTTTGGAAGCTAAGGAGCTGAAGGAGGATCCTGAGAAGGTGGGGAAGGATTGTAGTCCTCTCTTTCATCATCTGAAGAAGAAATATTTTCAAAAGAAGAAGAGATAGAGAGAGGTGGCACATCGACCGAGCTAGGCTCATAGGTTGATATATTTTTAGCAAACTTTACATCTCTTCTAATGATAACATTTTTGGACTTAACTGGAACAACTATATATCCTTTGACATCTTCAGAATATCCAACAAAAATACATTTTTCACTCTTAGGTTCTAAAGCTTTATGTTTCTCATCTAGAATATGGGCCCATGCTTCACTCCCAAAAACACAAAAGTGACTTACATCTGGTTCAATAGAGCTCCATGCTTCTTCTGGAGTGACATTCTTTAAAACCTTAGTAGGAGTATGATTTATTATGCAATTTTCACAGTTAATTACTTCTACCCAAAAATTAAGACTAAGTCCTTTTGATTGAAGCATACAATTAGCCATTTCCTTTAAGGTACGATTCTTTCTTTTAGCTACACCATTTTGTTGTGGAGTATATGGAACAATTGTTTCATTTGAATTCCATTCTCAGTGCAAAAGTTGATGATTTTTTGTTAACATATTCTCTACCATTATCAGATCTTAGATTAAGAATTTGATGTCTAGATTGTTTTTCAACAAAGGCCAGGAACATGTTAAATACTTCACTCTTGATTTTTAAGAAGTATACCCAAGTGCGTCTAGAGAAATCATCAATGAAAGTTACGAAATACTTGTAGCCAGAGAATGAAACACTTGGATGTGGACCACATAAATCAATATGCACATGTTGTAAAGGGGCTGAGGCATGCCAAGAGGCATGTTTTTCAAAACTATCCCAATGATGTTATCCGAGTACACATCTAAAACAAACCCCATCTCTGCAAGATACGATTGGAAGACATGTCACCATATTTTCTTTACATATATTCGAAAGGGAGCGATAGTTTAAGTGACCAAATCGCTCATGCCAAAGTTTTCTCAATTCATCATTATGAGCAACAAATACCGAGGGAAGATTTGATGACCCAAAATTGTTAAAATTATACAACCTTGTAGAATCATCAGCAATGCCAGTAGCTAAAATTTGTCTAGGATCTCTTAGGTCCTTAATTACAACATGGTGAGGTGAAAATTAAACGATTTTACCTTCACTTGAATGAGTTAGCTAATATACAGATAGAAGGTTGCAGGATAAGGTTGGAACACATAATACATCATTTAATTGACCATTATCTATATGAACAGTTCTAGTCCCTACAACACTAAGAGATCTATCATCACCAACAAATATATTTTTGGTGTTACAATCATTTAAAGAAGAAAACATGGCTTTGTTTTTGGCCATGTGATAAGAATTTCCACACTCAATGAGCCACTCGTGATAATTAGAAGAAGAAGATACGTTTAGTGCATATCCAGATCGAGATGTTTGACAACCACATGCAGAAAGTGCTATTCCTGAAGATGAAGTTGAAGTTGAAGAGTGCTCCAAATGGATGTTATGCTTCTTCATTGCTACTTCCAAGGCTTCCATCTTCTTAAAGAATTTGGATTCTAAATGGCCATCTAGATTACAAAAGTGGCAATGTCTATCAGTCTTCTTCCCTTTGTTTTTATTTATCTTATCATTTTGTTGAAATGATTTTTCATTTTGAGGCTGAAATTGCTTAGGATGCTTGTTTACTTTAGGACCATTCTTTTTAGCATATGGCTTCTTAGGATTCTTTGAATTTGGTTATTGCTGGGGGCTAAGTCTTTATTAGAAGAGTTTCCAAGATTAAGAAGACCGAGTTGTAAGAGTTTTACTTGTTCTCTTATTAAAGATCACTAAAGTTTTTAGAGTTAAAAATGAACTTAGAGCCCATCAAATCGAAAATGAGTTGCTTACATTGGACTCCAAAGGACACCGCTCCCAAACAGATCACAGATCAATACACCAGTATTGTTAACATGGTTAAAACCCTCAAAGAAGGAAACAATCCACGGCTTGAGCCAACGTAGCCACTTTAGGCAATTTATTAATAAAATAATGAAAATTTACATATTCTTCTCTCATGAATGGTTTCCCTACAAATGACCCTCCATGCTCTTTAAATAGATATCATGGACCAATTGGGTGTTAAGCCATGGATCAAGTGTCAGTAATACTGAGGAGAAAATGAACCATTAGATCACTACATATCATGACCGTTGGATTGTAAGTTAAAAAGGTACATAGTAAGGAAACACACTTTACCTAACTCTACACTATAACAAGTTATACTTAACTATTTCCTATGTGTCGAAATATCCTAACATATATCGATAGTGATTCTCAATTTACATCAGGGAGCTCGACATTCCATTGGGGATGTCAGAGTAGACGCTCTATAGGGTGGTGATTTACTATGCCATCATGGATTTCCGAATGGGGGAAAATGGATGGTAACTAGATGGAGATCTAAGCATTTATGAGGGGTCTTACAATAGGTGACGACAAAAAAATACCAGTAGCTATGACAGGGCTAATTCTCATAGTTTCCAGTCGCCCATCGGAATGAAGCTAAGTGTTTACTTTCAATCAAAAAAAAAAATCTCAAGATCAAAATATGTGGTGATCAATGTCATGTCGGTCGTTTCCAGCCCTCTCAATGTCAGTGCCAGTCATATACTACTTGGAAGATAATTCTTCAATGCTTAGTTTAGAATTGATTGTATATTTGTAGGTGGATGTTGAGAGAATATCTCAACCTCCCCATTAATATTTGGAATTGGTTGGATCTCACAAGAAGCATAAATATGTGATGTATACATGTGATTTGTAGTGAGTAATATAATTGTTTGTTTGTTTGCGCATCTTTCATTTTTCTACTTGGTATCAGAGCTCGTTGCTCTGGGTTTACTCTTTTTAGGATAACCCAAGGGAATGAGAGGATTGGATTTGAATTTGATCTGGCACTAAAGTTTGATTTAGTAGGCCTTATAGATGAGATGAATCCCGACCTTTCATTTTATGAATTTGAATGTTGACGGCAACAACTCCTCAACTCTCTCAGAAGAATGCGTTTAATATCATCATTTTAATTGGTTAATAAATAGCCCCACTTGTTAATAGAAATTCTCATTGAACCCCATTGTTGCCACTATAATCGTTTTCAAGAACCCAGTTCATGGCTCCTCGCAGAGTTCTTCATTATGTGGTTTTCCAGGCCATCTGCATCTTGATTCTTTGCCTTATGTTATATCTTTGAGATGCTTTGAAATCAGACTTGACTTACATTCTTGTGGTTGTTTCTTAGTCCGATAACGAATGAATAGTTTTCAACTTGTCAAGTGTGATGCTTAGGCCCTACGTCCAGGTGCTTGCATTCTTTGTAATGTGATGGAGGCCTCTGCAACACTCTTTACCCCACAGAAATGAGGAAATGATGTTCGCTTTACAATATGGAGTAGCTCCATTGTGGGAATGTGAGTAAGTTAGTGAATTTCAAGCTTGAGGATGTGGAACGGAGCAAGGGACCGCCCACGTCCAATCCTAAGTCTGTGATCCTGGAAACCATGTATATCCCATGAGTTTTCTCAAAATTTCCTCTCTGTAATAATCCTTTTAGTAGTTTTTGAATTGTTCTCATTGTTAAAGATATCATCTGTCAATGGATTGTATCAATTGGGCTTGTTGGGAGTTTTAATCAATAATTAATTCTCCTAACATTTAATTGTTAGTTCAGGACTCGTAAACACGAGTTGTATTGCATTTTTGGCTCAGCTTAATGGTCAGGGTATATAAGTTTCCTTAATAATAATGGTTTTAAAGAAACAAAATGAAATCTTAATGAAATTCCCTAAATTTATAAACGAAATTGAATTGATGTCACATTGCTTGTAAAACCAAATCTATGTTACTGTTCAGGAAAGTGAACTAAATCTAAATTACCCTGTGCTATCAAATTGAATTGAATCTACTCAAAACAAAGAAAATACTGTACTCAAAACCTAATTGAAGATAAATTATTACTTTAACTATCATAAGACTACAAAACCATTCCTACTTATGAAATTGAAATGTTCACACTTATCAGCACTTCTCAACTATTTTAATTAAATGGAAACTATCTAATCTATCTACGCTCTCGAGTCCTAATTTAAAATACATTCAAACATTGAAATGCATAGACTATCTACCAAAATAATTGAGATCCTACAAGCATTTGACCAAACTAAACTAACTACAACACTCACACTATTACTATTAAACTCAAAATATCTGGTTGCTTAGAAAAAGGAATTGATAAACCAAGACCACATTCTGCCAAATGAAAGTACAATTTAATCCTCACGTTACAAATCTATTTGGTTCTATTTTATTACTACAATGATTTGAAGTATTGTTGCCAAGCTAAAGATTTAACATGACTATGTTTTATGGCTACTGCTACAAACACGCAGAAGCAATCTTATGATATAATCTCAAAGACCCTACAACTCCAAATCATGCTCTGTTTCTTATTTATGTTTATCAATGCATCAGAGGTTCACATTTGGTCCAATTCACAATTCACCAATCGAACTCACACTAGAAATCCTCGTTTTACTTAAATGTTAATGGTACACTTGTGTTCAACATAAGAGATTTAAGTATGCTCTGCCTATAGGAATTTAATACATCAACAAGCATTCACGATGCTAATCTAATGAGGCAGAGCGATGCTTTGAGAAGGTTAAGTAGTCAAAACATAGTGACTAATACGTGATCCTTGAGACCAATGTATACTAAATTCTGAGCATTATACGCTTAGCTTGTCTAATCAAAATTTGGCACACGAGATCATTCCTTTAACTGAAAACCAATCCAAAATTAACACACACAGTATCAAATTTATTTGTGACAACTGCTGAAATCAAACTTAAATCAATTGTTCAAGAACTAATTTAAATCAAAATGAAGGAATTAACTAAAACACACAAAATATTACCTATGCATATGATTTCAGAAGCTGGATTTGTATTGTGGTGGGCCCTTTCCACACCCATACTTAGCTTGGAAGTTTACAGGAAAGAACTAAGCTTTAGCACATTCAGTTGAGAGACTCAATGAATTCATAATTGACCCAAAATCAAATCAGTGACTAGCCATGTTGAATCGCAAAACGAAGTTGTATCACTGAATAACATAGATTACAATCTTTAGGCTTGATAGAAAAATGAAATGGAAATCATCCTCTCCCTTCCTATGCTTGCTGCTCTGGTTTTTATACATGTTGTAGATGAAGGTGAGATTAATTACATTCTAAATGAAATGGGACAATAAACGAATTCATGTTGTGTTTGAATTCTCTAGATGGCCTTCAAATAGCTAATAGTTGATGTTGATGTTGATAAAGGCATGGATGGAGGACAAGAACTTATCAAACCGTAATTGTGGCAAAAAAATAGGCATATCTGAATTTGATTGTTAAGTACAAATATGTATATTTTATATAACTTGGCCTCAGAGAACTCCACATCTCTTCCAAACTGTAAGAAAATTTATAAAATTGTTTGAAAGTTACTAAATTGGCTATACTGGACCAAAACCCATGTTCCATATTTGCTTCATTCACCATCACTTGCATGAAAATCGAATTGGAAGTTGGCAGTCTAAAACTTATTGTAGATTTGGCTATATTTGTGAATTTCCTTCTAGAGGCCCACATGAGTGACCTAGGTGCAATCTGGGTTATGAAAATGTATTAAAATAGTATTTTTGACAGTAACCTCTCTCGGTCTCTCCGGAAGCATGCCGAAAGTATCAAAGCCCCAAATTGGTCATTTCTGTACTGTACTGGCTTGTGAAGAAACTCAGCAATGGAACCCTGGGAAAAAATGAGCTTAGCTGAACCATCATTAGTATATCATGGCATAATAATCTTAAATCATAGAAAATCTAAGAAAATTAATGATAGTCAACCACAAGACATAAAATGTGATTTGGCAGCAAGTTGATGGAATTAGGGTACGGAACGGGTTAAAGACCTAGGGTTTTAGGGTATGAATGGTGATATTGAATAACGAAAGAATGGGTATTTTCAAGGCCCATCATCCCCCCATTCATGAGGTTTTTCATGTCCTCATGCAAACAAATACTTTGCTCATCTATAGGTTCTTATGGCATCATGGCTTTGGGCACGGTTAGTACTTGTGGAGTAATGTTGTGTGAAGATTTGGGGTGTTGGTTCTTGTGGAACAACACCATACTTATTTGACTACCATAGATTTAATTGTGAGAGAGATACAATTTGAGGATAATTGATAGATATGGTAGGAGGTGATGATGAATGAGATGATAGGTGACAATGGAAATGACAAATGAGATGAGGTGGTGATGGTGATAGTGGATGAGGTCATGTGGTTGCATACACTACTCTTATGAGGCCAATTCTTATGGATTTTCTTCCCTTACAAAGGGCAGGAATGACTTCATCGTCTATTGGATACATTCAATTGACAATATGTGTGAATGCATGAGGGGAAGGCACTATAATTACTGCTTTTCTTTTACATGAACCAATATACTTTTCTTTTCATGATTATGACCTAATTAGAGTAGCATGCATTTTATTATGAATGAGGAATTTGCAAATGAAGGGTATATGGAGAATGGAATACATGTTGATTAATCATAAAATCTTCCTTAAATCTCCAATGAATTAAAGAATCTTAAGCCAACATTACCTCAGGTTACCTTTACATTTGATGTTCTTGCTATTGTATGATGAAGTGGAAGATGAACTGGAACACGACTAAAAGTTGGAGTTTGAATGACTACTACCGATGTGTATATGGATCTACTGAAGAAGGCTGATCTGGAGATAGTAAAGGAGGCAGAAAAATGAATGTCCCCTTCTCCCGCATGCTTGAGGAGTTGTACGCCCCCAAACAAAGAAGGAAGATGACTGCTACAAATGATGATGAAGTTGCTATATGGCAACCTTTATTGAAACAAGACGACTGCTACAGGAAAAGCAAATGCTACAACAGATTTCCACACTGTTGCAAATATGTACTGAAATCACAAAACCATATAGTCTTCAACTGCTACACATCGTGTGCAATCTTGCTTATGTGAATAAATGGTGTCGATGTCCAACATAAGAAAGAATCATTGGATTACTAACTATTGAGGAAGTCATTAACAAATGTGAGATATCCCACCTTTGATGTCAATGTGAATCAAGGCACTAGGTACATTCTACTAGCCATGAATAGATGTTTCGAAGTCGAATAGACTGCAGAATTCATCCACAAAGAAACATTGATGTATTCCCTTGGTAAATGACAAGGATACCTACCATTAAGGCATGCATGCTCCTAAGTACCTGATCTAACCCTAGCCTTGGTCCCAAATAATTTGCTAATGTCGATGGGACAAAGCTTGTTGGAAGGTGGGCCTTAAGGGATCCCACATCAACCAACACGAGTACAAGACATAATGATTTGGAATATACATGATTCGAAGAACTCATACAAATTTACAAACATTATTAGGAACGTTTCCCAACAGTTACCCTTTTTTCAAGCAATGTCCCTGCCCAGTTGCGCAAGACAAGCTGGTTTTCACAGAAGGACTTATATTCTCTTTACTATTTTCATTTATTTATTTACAATACAAAATTTCCTATTGTGCTGAAGAAAGGGTGATGAACTACTTCAAGAGAAGGATTACTTCCAATGAAGCCATGTGCAGAGAAGGTACAAATAGATATTCATGCTCATATTTAACATATAAACTTGGAAGTGTACATGAGCATGAAAAACTCTTGTATTACTACTTGCTCATATTTAACATATAAACTCTTGTGTAAATATGAGCAAGTATGTTACACAAGAGTTTTTCATGCTGAAGTACTACATATAAACTTGGAAGTGTATATAAATTTGGAAGTATGTTGCTTATATAGCAAGTAGTTTTTCATGCTGAAGTGTTACATATAAACTTGGAAGTGTACATGAGCATGAAAGACTCTTGTATTACTTCCAAGAGTTTTAGAAGAGGAGAATATATGAGCAAGTATTACTTCCAAGAGTTTTACAAGAGGAGGGTATTCTTGGTCCATTTCTTGATTTGGACCATGCTGCTCATCCTCTTCTTCCATGTCATGTTGATTGTTCTCCGTAGGGTGAGTAGTCTCTTGATTACATTATAGATCTACCGATAGAGATGTCAAGAACTCCTCAATCTCAGGTTCCAGTGGATGTTCCATTGATTATAGTGCATGATTCATTTGTCTCCTTAGATGAGTGGTAAGGGAAATTAAAAGAGACTTCCAAATCCTCTTGTGGTGGTTGAGAAATGGACAAGTTCTTGACTATTGTCAAAAAGTTCTCTTCCTGAGAGGTAGAGGTCAAGATCCCAATAGCTACTAGGGGTTGTGAGAGGTCGTTCATATTTATCATCTTCAAGCCCATCTGGTTTATCTACAGTCCCTGTCTCCACACACAAATTAGTAACGGGAGTTCTTACAGCACCCCAAAATGATATAACGTTAAAGAATGGAATCTAAATATGAATTTAAAAGCTATATTGACTGAACTAAAGCTCACCGCACTTGAGAGCGAATCAAAATACTATTTAATATATTCAAAGCAAAACAATTTGGAAATTAAATATCTCACAGAGTGTTTCAGACTATTCTATGGCCTATGCTACTTGTGAGGCTTAGCTATGGTTCCTGTAGATGTGTGTTACTAAGTCTGTGATATTTACAAACTTTGTGAATTACATGAAATGTGGAAACAAAATCAAATTGATTCTATTTCTCCGCAATAAAGGAAAGGAAATAAAAGTTCAAAAATAAGAAAAAGTGATCAAACATTGGAGAAACCCCACCATAGGGGATGTGTCGCTCTTCACTCACGTCTTACCTTACTCTCTCTGCCCTTTGACTACCCTGCAATACCCTTGAAACTTTGCTAATAAAAATATTACCTGAGCCAAAATACAACTCCCTGACAATGGCGCCAAAATGTTGGGAGTTTTAATCGATAATTAATTCTCCTAATATTAAATTGTCAATCCAGGGCTTGTAAACACAAATTGTACTATGTTTTTGGCTCAGCTTAATGGTCAGGGTATGTAAGTTTCCTTAATAATAATGGTTTTAAAGAAACAAAATGATATCTTAATGAAATGCCCTAAATTGATAAACAAAATTGAATTGATGTCACATTGCTTGTAAAACCAAATGTATGTTACTCTTCTGGAAAGTGAACTATTTCTAAATTACCCTATGCTATCAAATTGAATTGAATCTACTCAAACCAAAGCAAATATTGTACTCAAAACCTATTTGAAGCTAAATTATTACTTTAACTATGATAAGACTACAAAACCATTCCTACTTATGAAGTTTAAACATTCACACTTATCGACACTTCTCAACTATTATAATTAAATGGAAAATATCTAATCTATCTAAGCTCTAAAGTCCTAATTTAAAAGACATTCATACATTGAAATGCAGAGACTATCTATCAAAACAATTGAGATCCTACAAGCATTTGATCAAACGAAACTAACTACAACACACACGATTCCTATTAAACTCAAAATATCTCGTTTCCTAGCAAAAGGAATTGATAAACCAAGACCACATTCCTCCAAATGAAAGTACAATTCAATCCTCACGTTGCAAATCTATTTGGTTCTATTCTATTACTACAATGATTTGATGTATTGTTTCCTATCTAAATATTTAACATGACTCCGTTTATGACTATTGTTGCAAACGCGAAGAAGTAATCTTATGATAAAATCTCAAAGAGCCTAGAACTCCAAATCATGCTCTGTTTCTAATTTATGTTTATCAATGCTTCAGAGGTTCACACTTGGTCCAATTCACAATTCACCAATCAAACTCACACAGGAAATCCTCATTTTGCTCAAAGGTTAATGATACACTTGCGTTCAACATAAGAGATTTAAGTATGCTCTATGCATATGGATTTAATATATCAACAATCATTCATGATGCTAATCTAATGAGGTAGAGTGATGCTTTGTGAAGGTTGAGAAGTCAACACACAGTGACCTGTGCATGATAATTGAGACCAATGTATACAAAATTCTTAGCATTATACACTTAGCTTGTCTAATCGAAACTTGGCACACAAGATCATTCCTTTAACTGAAAACCAATCCAACATTAACACACATAGTATCGAATTTCTTTGTGACAACTGATCAAAATTAAACTTAAATCAATTGTCCCAGAACTAATTTAAATCAAAATGCAGGAATTAAATAAAATGCACAAAAAGATTACGTATGCATATGATTACAGAAGCTGGATCCAGATTGTGGTGGACCTTTCCACTCCCGGAGTCAGCTTGGAAGCTTACAGGAAATAACTAAGATTCAACACATTCAATTCAGAGACTCAATGAGTTCGTAATTGATCCGAAATTGAATCAGTGACTAGCCATGTTGAATCACAGAAGTGAGCTTTATTACTAAATAACAGAGTTTACATTCTTCAGTTTTGATATAAAAATTAAATGGAAATCATCCTCTCCCTTCTTGTGCTTGTTGCTCTACTTTTTCTACGTGTTGTAAATGAAGGTGAGATTAATTACATTCTAAATGAAATGGGACAACAAACAAATTCATGATATTTTTGACTTCTCTAGATGGCCTTCGAATAGCTAATGGTTGATGTTGATGTTGATCAATGCATGGATGGAGGACAAGAACTTATCAAACCATAACTGTGGCATAAAAATAGGCATATCTGAATTTCACTGTTGAGTACAAATCTGGATATTTTATATAAATTAGCTTAAGAGAACTCCATATATCTTCCAAACTCTAAGGAATTTTAGAAAATTGCTTGTGGGCTAGTAAACTGGCTATACTAGTACCAAAACCGATTTGATATCTTTTCTTCATTCACCTTCACCTGCATGAAAATAGAAGCGGTATTTGGGAGTTTGAAACTTATTGCAGATTTGGATAAATTTGTGAATTTCCTTCTAGAGACCCACATGAGTGACCTGGGTACAATCCAAGTTATGAAAATGTATTAAAACATTATTTTTGAAAATAACCTCTCTTGTTTTCTCTGGAAGCATGTAGAAAGTGTCAAAGCCCCAAATTGGTCATTTTCGTACTCTACTGGCTTATGAAGAAACTCGCAATGGAACACTATGAAAAAATGAGCTTATCAAAACCATCATTAGTAAATCATGGCATAATCATCTTTAATCATATAAAATCTAAGAAATCTAACGATATTCAACCACAAGACATAAAATGTGATTTGGCAGCAAGTTTATGGAGTTAGAGTATGGAACAGGTTAAAGACCTAGGGTTTTAGGGTATGAATGGTGATATTACATGATGAAAACATGGGCATTCTCAAGGCCCATCATCCCCCCATGCCTGAGGTTTTTCATGTCCTCATGCAAACAAATACTTTGCTCATATGTAGGTTCTTATGGCATCATGGCTTTGGGTAGGGTTAGTTCTTGCGAAGTAATGTTGTGTGAGGATTTGGGGTGTTAGTTCTTATGGAACAACACCATACTTATTTGACCACCATAGATTTAATTGTGAGAGTGATACAAATTGAGGATAAGAAATAGACATGGTAGGAGGCGATGATGAATGAGATGATAGGTGGCAATGGAAATGAAAAATGAGATGAGGTGGTGATGATGATAGTGGATGAGGTGAGGAGGTTGCATACACTACTCTTGTGAGGCTAATGCTTCTGGATTTTTTTCCTTTACGAAGGGCAGTAATGACTTCACCCTCTATTGGATACATTCAATTGACCATACGTGTGAATGTAGGAGGGGAAGGCACTATAGTTACTGCTTTTCTTTTACATGAACCAATATTTTTTTCTTTTCATGATTATGACCTAATTAGAGTAGCATGCATTTTATTATGAAAGAGGAATTTTCAAATGAAGGCTATATGGATAATGGAATACATGGTGGTTAATCGTCAAAGATTCCTTAAATCTCTAATGAATTAAAGAATCTTAAGCCAAAGTTACCTGAGGTTACCTTTACTTTTGATGTACTTGATGTTATAAGATGAAGTGGAAGATGAACCAGAACATGGCTGAAAGTTGGAGTCAGAATGACTATTTCTGACGTGTATATGGATCTGTTGAAGAAGGTTGAACTGGAGATAGTAAAGGAGGCTGAAAAATTAAGGTCCCTTTCTCCATCCTTGAGGCGTTCTAAGTCCCCAAACAAAGAAGGAAGATGACTGCTGCAAATGATGATCAAGTTGCTATATGGCAACCTTTATTGAAATAAGATGACTGCTACAGGAAAAGGAAATGCTGCTACAAATGTCCACACTGCTGCAAATCTATACTGAGAGCGCAAAATGGTATAGTCTTCAACCACTACACACCATGGGCAATCCTGCTTATGTGAATAAATGGTGTCGATATCGAACATAAGAAAGAATCATTGGATTTCCAACCATTGAGGAAGTCATTAACCAGTGTGAGATATCCCACCTTTGATGTTAATGGGAATCAAGGCACTAGGTACATTCTACTAGCCATGAATAGATTTTTCGATGTCAAATGGATTGCAAAATTCACCCACCAAGAAACATTGATGTATTCCCTTGGTAAATGACAAGGATACCTGCCATTAATACATGCATGCTCTTATGTACCTGATCTAACCCTAGCCTTGGTCCTAGATAATTTGCTAATGTCGATGGGACAAAGCTTGTTGGAAGGTGGGCCTTAAGCGATCCCACATCAACCAACATGAGTACAAGACATAATGATTTGAAATATACATGACTTGTAGAACCCATAGAAATTGAAAAACATTATTAGGAACTTTGCCTGCCAGTTACCTGGTTTTTAAGCAAAGTCCCTGCCCAGTTATGACAAACAAGCTAGTTTTCACAAAAGGGCTTATTTTCTCTTCACTATTTTCCTTTAGTTATTTACAATACAAACTTTCCTATTCTGCTAAAGAAAGGGAGATGAAATCCTTAAAGTGGAGTACTTCCAGTAAAGCCATGTGCAAATCAGGTACAAATAGATATTCATGCTCAGATTTAACATATAAACTTGGAAGTGTCCATGAGCATGAAAAACCAACAAATATACTTGATATGACAACAAGATTTCTAGAATAGGAGAATATTTTCTCACTTGAGTCATTGTTCGGAGCCAATGTTTGATGTAATCATGGTATTCTTGGTCCATTTCTTGATTTGGCCCATGCCGCTCATCCTCTCCTTCCATGTCATGTTGATTGTTATCCATAGGGGTGAGTCGTCTCTTGATTACATTCTAGATCTGTTGATAGACATGTCAAGAACTCCTTATCAGGTTCGAGTGGATGTTCTCCTTTGATTATAGTGCATGATTCATTCATCTCCTTAAATTATAGGTAAGGGAAATCAAAAGAGACTTCCAAATCCTCTTGTGGTGGTGGAGAAATGGACAAGTTCTTGACCATTATGAAGAAGTTCTCTTCCTGAGAGGTAAAGGTCAAGTTCCCAATAGCTGCTAGGACTTGTGAGAGGTCCTTCATATTTATCATTTTCAAGTCCATCTAGTTTATTGATAGTCCCTGTCTCCACACACAGATTAGTAATGGGGGTTCTTACAGCACCCCGAAATGACATAACATTAAATATTGGAATCTGAAGATGAATTTAAAAGCTATATTAACTGAAGTAAAGCTCACCACACTTGAGAGCGAATCATAATACTATTTAATCTATTTAAGGTAGAACAATTCAGAAATTAAATATGTCACAGAGTGTTTTAGACTATTCTAAGGCCTATGCTGCTTATGAGGCCTAGCTATGGTTCCTGTAGAAGTGTCTTACTAAGTCTGTGAGATTTACAAACTTTGTGAAGTAAATGAAATGCGAAAATGAAATCAAATTGATTCTACTTCTACGCATAAAGGAAAGGAAATAAAAGTTCAAAGATACCCAAACGAGATCAAACTTTGGAGCAACCCCACCATAGTGAATGCGTGGCTTTTCACTCACATCTTGCAATACTCTCTCCACCCTTTGACTACCCTACAATGCCCTTGAAACTCTGTTAATAAAAATCTTACCTGAGCCAAAATACAACTCCCCGACAACGGTGCCAAAATGTTGCAAGTTTTAATCGATAATTAATTCTCCTAATATTTAATTGTCAATCCAAGACTCGTAAACACGAGTTGTACTGCATTCTTGGCTCATCTTAATGGTCAGGGTATATAAGTTTCCTTAATAATAATGGTTTTAAAGAAACAAAATGAAATCTTAATGAAATGCCCTAAATTTATAAACAAAATTGAATTGATGTCACACTGCTTGTAAAACAAAATCTATGTTACTATTCTAGAAAGTGAACTAACTCTAAATTACCCTATGCTATCAAATTGAATTGACTCTACTCAAACCAAAGCAAATACTGTACTCAAAACCTATTTGAAGCTAAATTATTACTTTAACTATGATAAGACTACAAAACCATTCCTACTGATGAAATTTAAACATTCACACTTATCAACACTTCTTAACTATTTTAATTAAATGGAAACTATATAATCTATCTAAGCTCTGAGTCCTAATTTAAAAGAAATCCAAACATTGAAATGCAGAGACTATATATCAAAACAATTGAGATCCTACAAGCATTTGATCAAGCCAAACTAACTACAACACTCACACTATTCGTATTAAACTCAGAATATCTCGCTGCTTAGCAAAAGGAATTGATAAACCAAGACCATATTCTACCAAATGAGAGTACAATTCAATCCTCACGCTGTAAATCTATTTGGTTATTTCTATTACCACAATGATTTGAAGTATTGCTACCTACCTAAAGATTGAACATGACTTTGTTTTATGACTATTGCTGCAAACACGTAGAAGCAATCTTATGATACAATATAAAAGGCCCTACAACTCCAAATCATGCTATGTTACTAATTTATGTTTATCAATGCATCAAAGGTTCACACTTGGTCCAATTCATAATTCACCAATCGAACTCACACAGGAAATCCTCGTTTTGCTCAAAGGTTAATGATACACTTGTGTTCAACATAAGCGATTTAAGTATGCTCTGCGTATAGGGATTTAAAACATCAACAAGCATCCATGATGCTAATATAATGAGGCAGAGCGATGCTTTGTGAGGGTTATGGAGTCAACACATAGTGACCTCTACGTGATCCTTGAGACCAATGTATATGAAATTCTCATCATTATACGCTTAGCTTGTCTAATAAAAAATTGATCACGATATCATTTCTTTAACTGAAAGCCAATCCAACATTAACACACATAGTATCTAATTGCTTTGTGCAACTGATCAAAATCAAACTTAAATCAATTGTTCAAGAACTAACTTAACTCAAATGTAGGAATTAACTAAAACGTACACAAAGATTACTTATGCATATGATTACAGAAGCTGGATCCGGATTGTGGTGGGCCCTTTCCACACCTGGAGTCATCTTGGAAGCTTACAGGAAAGAACTAAGCTTCAATGCATTCAATTCACAGACTCAATGAGTTCATCATTGATTTGAAGTTGAATCAATGACTAGCCATGTTGAATCACAAAACTAAGCTTTATTACTGAATAATGGAGTTTACAATCTTTAGGTTTGATATAAAAATGAAATGGAAATCATCCTCTCCCTTCCTATTTTTGCTTCTCTGCTCTTTATACATGTTGTAGATGAAGGTGAGATTAATTACATTCTAAATGTAATGGGACAACAAACAAATTCATGTTGTGTTTGACTTCTCTATATGACCTTTGAATAGCAATGGTTGATGTTGATTTTGATCAATGCATGGATGGAGGACAAGAACTTATCAAACCGTAACCATGGCATAAAAATAAGCAGATCCAAATTTGACTGTTAAGTACAAATCTAGATATTTTATATAAATTGGCCTCAGAGAACTCCACATATATTACAAACCATAAGGAATTTTGGAAAAATGTTTGATGGTTAGTAAATTGGCTATACGTGGACCACAACCCATTTGCCATATTTTCTCCATTTGCCTTCACCTACATGAAAATAGAAGTTGAAGTTGGAAGTTTGAAACTTATTACAGATTTGGGTAAATTTGTGAATTTCCTTCTAGAGACCCACATGAGTGACCTGGGTGCAATCCAGGTTATGAAAATGTATTAAAACATTATTTTTGACAATAACCTCTCTCGGATTCTCTGGAAGCAGGCCGAAAGTGTCAAAGCCCCAAATTGATCAGTTCCATACTCTATTGTCTTGTGAAGAAACTCGGTGATGGAACCTTGTGAGACTCGTGCCAAAGATCTCTTAAGTGGGAAATTACAATAATATGCTAACATAACTACTATTGAATACTTGCCAAAAGAAAACATTGAGGACCTATGAGATTATGGTAGTCAAGATGAGTTCAATGCAGAACCTCTCAAAAAATTTTAAGCTGTCAGTAATGTATGTTGTATGTAATTTATATTTGGTGTAGAATGAACTATTGAACAATGTTTCATAACTCAAATTAGTGGTTCTTGGTGCTCAGAAAACCTTGAACACATCGTTAGTTTTATTGTGTTTATACTGTGATTGTTTGTTGTTATTTGTGGTTAGAATCCCTTGAACAATGGCTACAAGTTATGAGATCTATGTGTGTGAATACGTTCGAGTTGTTAGATCAGCTTTTGAACACATTTAGTATTCAGACTGTTTTCCTAGCAACTAATGGATAGGTGAAAGCGAAATATCCAACATATGATGATTGGTTCCTAGGATGATTCATTACTTGACAACTCTTATCGCAGAAGCCCTAACAAGCCAAGTTGTCCATATTATTAATCTTGCAAATTTCATCATCGATGGTGAGAAGTGGGTGTACTTTAAATGTGTCGAAAGGTAAGCTCAAAGATGTAGAAAGAAAGAGCAGAGTCCAGAAGACTATAGAGTGGGTACAATTTCTAATGAAGACCAGTGAGACAAAGACTAGTTTTACAGTTATAATATGTTTTGTAATTGTGCATGTAAGAATTAAGGGAGAGACTTGGAAGATAATTCTTCCATGCTCAATTTAGAATTGGCTACAGATTTGTAGGTGGATGTTGAGAGAATATCTCAACCCCCCTATTCATATTTGGAATTGGTTTGACCTCACAAGCACCATAAATATTCCATGTATCCGTGTGATTTGTAATGATTAATAGAATTGTTCCTCTTTGTCTGCGTCTCACAGTTTTTCTACTATACTGAGAGGAGTGTCATGCTTGTATGAAACTCAATGTGCTACGTTTCCCACAGAATTATGGTGCATGTATATGACTATTTTACTACCAAGTTGTCAATGGTGTGTGCTTCGTGAAACCCCTATGCCTAGTCATATGCACCTATGAACGCAATGACAATGGGAAACATAGGCATGGTGGTCTTCAGTACTCAAACTACAAAGCCCTAACTCAAGTACCAGGTCTCCCATGACAACCAACCAATGAGATCCACGATCAAGGTGATCGCCAGCAGCGACCACCACATGTACCCTAGTTTTCGAGGGTGCAACACAGAGTATAACATCAGGGTATGGGAACACAGACCAAATCATGGGTTGCCAGAGGAAACCAAAGCTCACATTTTTTGAGCTAATATATCTTAGAATCTTAAAAAAATTAATTTATTGTGCAATCTATCAAGTCAAGGTGTGTGGACTGCGACATAACTAAAGCCTTATCCAGTAAAGGAGCGCAGTGTGTGGCACAAGGAAAGTCTTGACACAACATTTCTTCTTAATTAAAAAGAGAACACCAACATAAAGCCTATAACAATACTCATAAGACAATTTACATAATAAAGTTCATTTAACATGTAAATACATTTAAATAAAATCATAACCAAACCTCCACGACTTTAATTGGTTTGAACAAAACCTTCACTCCAGTTTGAAATATGTAAGAATAATCTTAAAACAATTTACATATTGATTGGAAATATAAAAATCAGTAGAAAACACCTTGGATGTAATAAACAGATGAAAAATGTAAATAAACATTCCTTTAGATATTTCAAAACTTGTAGCAAAGCCTAAAACCCATAAATGCAATAGATATCTTTAGATAATCCAACACTCCCGACGAACCTTAAACCCCATAAACACAATAAGTGTTGTGTTGGGAGAGTTTCATTGTGTCGCACTCAGCACATGGATATTCTGCACACAACATTATTTGACCCATTGAATGAAGCTATCCCATTATAACATGAAGTGGAACTGACATTGTAAAATCATATTTATAATTCAAGTGGTCGTAATTAGTACACTAATGTTATGAACTATGTGATTTTGGAGGGGTGTCAAAGTATGATCGTAATTGTTTTTAATAATGTATAAGAATTTTTTGGAAGAAATCACATTGAAGATTTTGGTCAACGGATTTCAAAACAACAAGTGTGGTTCATCTTCAGGACATGATGAAGAAACAAATCTAGGAACATGGTTAAATAGATAAACATGTCAACCTAACAGCTAGAAGATAACAACTATATTTGACTGGGAGAAGATAACAGCTATATTTGACTGGGGAAGGGAAAGAGGGGTTTAATGTTAATTAGTTAATTATTTTTTAATAAAAAATAATTATATTGTTATTAATTAATTTAATAGTTTATTTTAATAAAAATGAATATATAAAAATTTATTCTTATTTGTTGATATTTGACTCATTTAAATGATAAGCAAACACTAAAAATAATAACTAACCCTTATGTTATATTCAATTATAATATATTAATAAATAATATTTATATTATATATATTTAAATGGATAAAGTAAATGATCTATATATGAATATGTAATATGGTTATTTATGTAACACTATGTTAATATAAAGAATCAAAATATATTTATTCTTATCTGTTGATATTAGACTAATTTATATGATAATCAAAGATTAAAAATAATAACTAATCCCTTTTATTATGGTTCTATTCAATTATAATATATTAATAAATAATAATTATATTAAATATATTAAATATATAATATAATATAGTAACTAATATATATATAACATGGTTTATTTTTGTAATAATAGGTGAATACAAATAATCAAAAATTAATTATTTATTAACAATCTTAATATACAAAGAAAACTAAAGATTAGGCTTTTAGAGCTAATTAAATCTATTTTAATTTATTTAAATATATAATGGTATATATCAAAGATTAAACTAGACAATAAAGAATTAAATATGTAATATATCTATATTAATAATAATAAAAAAAGGACCAGGGGACCTAGCCAAAGACTAAGAAGAGAGGGCGGGAATCCAACAGCTGCTAATTTTCTAGTTGTCATCCCTGTTAATATTACTGGAATACCTCTCAATCTCAATGGCTTCCCTAAACTTGTGATGGTGGAAATCAGGAATATTAGGGATAACCCTAGCATCCTCAATGCATATATGATGCTTGGTATTCTCTGCATGTTCGACTAAAGCAGAAAATTTGGTCCTCCCGTGCTTGATATCAGTAACGTATTCCTTAATCCTCTGGTTAATAGAACGGCAACTTTCACCAATATATGAGGTTCCACAGGAAAAATGGATGATATAAATTCCTTTCATATCCATAGGGTTTACGCGGTCTTTAACAGACTTAAGGGAACTTCTAATGGTGCTGATGGGTATAAATGTCGAAGGAATAATATGCTTCTTCCGGTTCCTAGAAATCTTATCTGTCATCCCTTAGATGAAGGGGAGGTGGACTCCTGAACTGTGATCATGGCTTCTTTCTTGACCTTGGGACCCTTGCTCACTTTGAGGAAAGCTTTGACACACTGTTGCATACTATAGCCATTTTGGACAAAGAAATAAAACTATATATTCAAATTATTAAAAACTTAATTGTAACTCAATTTAACTTTAAATATATATTCAAATTATTAAAAACTTAATTATACAATGAGTGAAAGGTTGTGCACGAGTGTAGAAAAAAGGCATTTCTCCTCACAATCAACTTCTCAGCACTACTATGAAAAACAATATCTTATCCTTTATTATGCATATTCTTGACGTGGGAAATAATTTCTTTATGATGTTTTTTACTTTTGAAAACATAAATAGAGCTATATATTGAAATTATTAAAAACATAATTATTTTTTATTTTGAAAACTGAAATAAAACTATTTATTCACATTATTCAAAACCTCATTGTAAATCAATCCTTCTTTAAACTATATATCCAAATTATTAAAAACGTAATTGCAACTCAATCAAGCTTTAAACTATATATTCAAATTATTAAAAAATTAATTGCACAATGAGTGAATGGCTATGTGAGATTGCAAAAAAAACACATTTCTCCTTATCCTTTATTATGACTATATGATCGACATGAAAAATAGTTCCTATAATATGTTTTTTAATTTGAAATGAATGAATAAAACTATATATTCAAATTATCAAAAACTTGATTGTTTTCTAGTTTCAAAAACATAAATAAAACTATATATTCAAATATTAAAAAATGTAATTCTAACTCAATCCAACTTTAAACTATATATTTAAACTATTAAAAGCCTAAATGAACAAGATGATTGAACGGTTGTGAGGTAATGCAAATAAAACACATTTCTCTACACATTCAACTTCTCCTCACTACTACTGCAAAAGACTATCGCTATTGCCAAAACCATACTCCCGAAAATGTTGAAAAATATGTAACTAGGTTTAGTCTTCATAATTATGAAATTTACTCTTATAAACAATAAAATGAAAAATAAATTATTATTATTGGAGCATGAGTTTCATGCTCAAGTTCTTTTATTTTATAGGTCAAGAACCCATTAGGTGATTCTAGGGTTTTTCCTATGTTTAAAGATTCATTTTCATATATTGAAGACCCTATAGGAATATTGTATCTTGTAAAGCAAAAATTATTGTCTTTAAAGTGTCAAAATGCCTCCAAGATCAAGTCGGCCTAAAAGAGTTATCAAATCGGCATACATGAAGAGCCATAATCACCCTTGGAAGAGCCTATATATAGAGTGGAATGCCTCCTCCATTAGACACACTCATTCATCTCATTATTATGCAAAGAAGAGGAAGAAACAAGGTTGAAGAAAGAGGAATGAAGAGGAAGTTGAAGAGGTCGAATTGATTGGGCTATTTCTCTCTCTTTTGTGAAGGTCAAAGTTACGTTTTCTGTGCTGGCATTATCTCTAGTTCGATCTTGGAAGAAGAAGAAGAGAAGGGAAGACAAGCGGAGGTATCTTATGGTGTTGCATCAGCCCCAAGGCTCAAGGAAAGGCAAGCGAAGGGAGGATAAGGTTATTTGAGGGAGATCAAAGTCTCCAAGAGAAGAAGCAGCAGTTGTAGCAGTTGTTGGGAGATAGAATTTTGGATCTATAGTGGGAGGCCAAAGTTAATGTAGTAAGAGGCCAAATTGATCTTGATCTTGGAGGGTATTTGTCTAAGTCTCTAGGTCATGTATTTATTAATTGGAAGATCTATAAGAAGAGAAGAGACTAAATGGTTTTCCCCTCAAGACGAGGGGTTTTAGCCCTGCCTTGCAGCCTATATATTGTGTGTTCTTATTGTTTTGGTAGTTGTTTGATGCATCTCACACTATATTAATAAGGAACAAAGCTAACAAGAAAAAGGTAACACAGACAATTATCAAGTTAAATAGAATTAACATACTTACTTCCCTATTGAATTCTCAACATGGTATCCAAGCTAAGGTTAGCAAAGAGCATCATGAAGATCTCCTCTACAATGAAGAAGCTCATCAAGAAGTGTTCCAAGATAGAAAGCCATATCAAGGAAGGTATCAAGAAAACATGGAGTTTGTTATTCTCTACAAAGAAGGTATCAGTCAAAGAAACAAATGAAGATCTCTTCTTGGCTCTCTCTGGAACATTTCGGGATGAAGACATTTTGGTAATCGACAATGGTGCATTAAGGCACATGACTGACCATTCCAATCGATTGAAGACCTTATCAAAAGGAAATTCTTCTTACACAGTGGAACTTGGACATAATAAAAGCTATCCTCTGAAAGGAATTGGACCAACCTCCATAAAGATGGAAGATGGAAGCAACATATGCCTCAACAACATTCTATTTTTTCTAAGTTTGCATAAGAATTTACTTTATATTTCAAGTCTAGAAGATAAGGGTGATAGAATAGCCTTCATTGATGAAAGGTTGTTGTTTGGAGAAAAGACTTGAATATAGATCAAGCCAAGGTCATTGGCATCCGAGAAGGAAGACTCTACAAATTAATATCTCTTGTGGCCCAAGCCCTAATTCACATTAAAACTAGCCCATGTGAACTTTGGCATCGAAGATTTGGTCATCTACATTTAAAAATCCTTCCAACTCTAAGCTCCATAGCAGATGGAATTCCTAAACTGAAGGAGGATCACAAAGGTGTCTACAAGGGATGTGAATTGGGTAAGAATACCAAGAGACATTTGGAAGCAATGCTTCGCGGTCAAAAGAAATCTTGGATCTCATTCATTCTAATGTATGTGGCCCTATGACTCCTAAATATCTTCGAGGACATCTACATTATGTCACATTCATAAATGATCATTCAAGGAAGACCTAAGTTTACTTAATGAAAACGAAGGATGAAGTATTCACAAAATTTCAAGAATTCAAAGCTGAAGTAGAAAACCTTATAGAAACAAGAATCAAGATTCTACGATCTGATAACAGAGGAGAACATACATCCAAAGAGATTATAGCATTTTCTAAGGAATATTGGATTAAGAGAGAGTTCATAGTCCCATATAACCCCGAACAAAATGGAGTTGCAGAAAGAAAAAATAGACCCATTGAAGAAAGTTTAAAGGTATAGGTACACGATCAAGATCTACCTAAATTTTTGTGGGGAGAAGCCACAAAGACAGATGTCTACATTCAAAATTGATGTCCCCACAAATCTCCAGGAAACAAAACTATGGAATAATTGTTCACATAAAAGAAGCCATTAGTAGATCATCTCCTAATATTTGGGTGTCATGTATATATCCATATACAAAACAACAAAAGAAAGAAGATGGATCTGTCTGATATGAAGGGAACATTTGTTGGGTATAACAACTCATCAAAAGATTATAGGAGCTACATGAAATATGGCCATCATATAGAATTCAATTGTGATGTCATATTTGATGAGAGCATAGAATTCAAGAAATCAAAGGAACTTTCCATAAACTCTGATGATGAAGAAATTCTGATATTTGTGTAGGAAGTTGACTAATGGAAAGAAGAATGACACCATGAAGAAGAAGGTCCCTATGAACCTGTCCAATATGTGGTCATTCCTAAAACAAGGAAAAGACCTAACTCGTTGAATTCCACACTACTTGATGCAGAAGGTGATGAAGTAGTGACATGCTCATTTAGAGAAAGAAAGAAACCCAAGAGGTACTTTGGATATGCTACATACATGACAAAACTGATAGAAGCAGAACCATCCTCCTTTGAAGAGGTTGTAAATCATCTAGAATGGAAGGATGCCATGAATGAATATTATCAATCGATAATGAAAAATGGAGTCTGGGAGATCATACATCGGCCCGAAGACAAATCTGTGGTTACTTTCAAGTGGATCTATAAGATCAAGCATGCAACTAATGGAAGTATAGATAAGTATAAATCAATATTTGTGGATAGAGTTGTATCTCAACTTGAAGGCATTAACTATTAAGAGACATTTTCTCCAATAATAAAATATACAATGATTCGATCATTAATATCTTTGACAATATCGATGGGATGTAGCATCCACCAAATGGATGTCAATACTGCATTTCTGAATGGCACAATAGATGAACAAGTCTATGTAGAGAGACCCTTGGGATTCGAAGTCAACTATAGAAAGGCATATGTTTTCATATTCAAGAAAGCATTATATGGCCTCAAGAAAGTACCAAGGGCATTGTATGCTAGAGTGGATGCATACCTACAAAGAATAGGCTTCGCAAGAAGTTCTGCTGACTCAAACATTTATATTAAGGTTGTAAATGGCAAACCTGTAATTATTCTTTTGTATGTAGATGATCTTCTCTTGACAGGTGTAGAAGGTTGAATTGAAGAATGTAAGAAGCAACTGGTAGTAGAATTTGACATGAAGGATCTTGGGCTTATGCATTACTACTTGGGACTAGAACTCTGGCAAGGACCTAATGAAGTTTATTTGGGTCAAGGAAAGTATGTGATCGAGATACTAAAAATATTTGACATGATGGATTGCAGACCTATGACTACTCCGATGATCACAAATTTAAAGAGACTAAAAGGTTTTGAATTTAGCCCTACAGATCCTTCCAAGTATAGGAAACTCATTGGCTCATTGATGTACTTGGTGATTACTAGACTAGACATATGATTTGCAGTAAATGTTCTCAGTCAATTCCAAGTGGAGATGAAGCATAATTATTGGCTAGTAGCCAAACATATTCTAATATATCTACAAGGAACCATCCACTAATGTATGAATTATGACTGAAGAAATGATGTCCAACTGATTTGATATATAGATTTTGAATGGGGAGGCAGTGAGAAACATGGAAGGAGAATTACGAGAGGATGTTTTAGTTTGGGATCATCCATGCTCTCATGGATGAGCAAACAGAAAGACAATTTCTTTGAGTACTGTCGAAGTTGAATACGTTGTAGCCTGTGAAGTAAGCAGAGAAGCAATATGCTTGAGGAATCTACTATTCGACTTGTTTGAAGGACTGATGAACCCTACAATGATACTTTGTGATAACACTAGTTGTATACATTTCTCTGAAGATCCGTTGATGGAAAGACAAATAATATAAACAACAAGTATCACTATATTCGAGAGCTAGTGCAAAATGGTGTGTTGCAGCTACAATATATCTCCACTAATGAGTAGGTAGCTGACATATTGACGAAATCACTTTTGAACAAGAAACTTGTATTCTTGAGAGACAATCTTTGTTTGGTTGATATATCCTCCCTAATTGAAAGGGAGAGATAGACACTACATTCTTGTCTTCACTTGGGAAGAAAGAATGGAGGATTAGGTAACCATCTAGCATTCGGTACTCTTTGAGAATGTGGTAGGGCATTCAAGGCAAGAGTAGTCGTGGGTCAATATGCTTTGAGGACTAGCTACCTAATATAAGAATAGTCTAATGGAAGTTCATACTCCGTGAAAACCCAGGTGAACTATGTACCTTGATTGACAATGATTTTGGTGTCTATGAATCATTAGTCTTGCTAGCATTGTGCTCTAATCATGTGGATAGAGTTTTTAGTGAAGGCATTGCTATGTAACAATGTTTATAGATATGATGCTAGACAGATGGGTTACTAATCCAACTCTTTTTATGAGATCTCTTCATATTTAGAATGACCATGTACCTCTTATGAATACCTCCCTAGTTAATAGGGAGTGTTGAAAAATGTGTAACTAGGTTCAGTCTTCATAAGTATGAAATGTACTCTTGTAAATAATAAAATGAAAAAAAAATTATTATTATTCGAGCATGGGTTTCATGCTCAAGTTCTTTTATTTTATACGTCAAGAACCCATTGAGTGCTTCTAGGGTTTGTCCTAGGTCTAAAGAGTCATTGTCATATATTGAAGACCCTATGGGCACATTGTATCCTGTAAAGAAAACATTATTTTTTCTTTAAAGTGTTGAAATACCTTCAAGATGAAGTTGGCCTAAAAGAGTTGTCAAGTTGACCTACATGAAGAGCCACGATCACCCTTGGAAGAGCCTGTTTATTGTATTGAGCTTTCTCCACAAAACCATTCACTTCTACTATGTGAAAAAATTTATGTACAATAAAACAACTATAATGATAAACACACAGACTATACTACATCACAACTATTCCTGCTATCTATATTCAAATTACCAATTTATATTAAAAATACTTTAATAATACATTTTTTCACTAATATTCCTATTTCTAAAATAATTAATTTACATTAATCTCTTTTAACTTATAAATATAAATATAAATATAAATATAAATAATACCAAATACCAATATAAATTTTATTTTTATTTTTTAATAATAATAATAATAATAATAATAATAATTTATACACATTAATTATTAAACATCCATGTTACAACCTAAACACCAAATTCAATAATAATAAATGAAATGTCTGATCACTGCTTTAATGTAAAATAGATGTTGAAAACTATCAAAAGATATAATAACCTACGCAAATTACCTGCTTAGTATTCGTATAACATTGTACATGAGGTGTAATGATAATAAACCCAATACGTTGTGGCCCTATACACATGATATCTTAATGTAAATGAGATATATAATGGTTCTTTCTAAAATTTAAAAAAAAAAAAAATGTTAATATTAGTATTAGGATATTATAAATAATAATTTTATGTAAATGATAGTATATTAATATTTTAAGTAATATATTTATATATAAATAATATTTTATATGATTATTTTGATGAATGTGTCTAGTGTAAAATAAGGTTTATATATTTTTAGTTTTATTATTAATAATTATAAAATGAAGGATAGAGTTTAAATTTTTTAATAATTTTTTTAATATTAAATTGCAATTAAAATATAAATTTATTTCCAAAAATAGTTATGCACTCCTATTTTACATTAAATTAATTAATTTAAAAATTGTCATTTAAACATGTTATTTAGAATATGTGTTATAATTTTTTTGAATATATGTATTAGTAAGCAAAAGTATTAGATGATGTATTGTAAATTCTACTCTCAAACTGTTAAAAAATAATTTAATTTATATATATATAGATATAGATATATAAAGTGAGTAGAATATGCATTAAGTGCGATGAATTGCAATAAGTGCGATGAATTGTAAATATCCATCGTTACCGATTTGAGTATATATATCGTTTTCTATATATCTATATAGATAATTTTATGAAAGTTATATCCTTTTAAAAAAATCATTTTAAAATTTATATCAAAATTGCCTTATAAGTAATATATCCTCAATGAAAGTGAGTTAGATAGAGCATTAGCCTCCTTGTTGAGCTCCCTCAATGTATTGTTGGAAGTGATCCATTCAAAGGAGGAAGCAAGCTACTAGATTTCTTCAAAGAGCTCCTCCAAACCAATGTTTTCTATCATATTTCTTCCATTTTCCCAATCAAAAACATATATACACACACACACTTTCTATAAAATGAGCTATGGCTTTCTGCACATGTGGTACTAATAAGACAGGGTATTAGTCCATATATTCTAATAAACCCTATTTAGAAGTTAAGAACCTCCATGACAAAGTAGGGTTGAATATGCATCATTAAGAGTTATGTTACATGTTTTTTTTATTTTGTATATATTATATATATATATATATATATATATATATATATATATATAATAAATATATAATATAATATATATATATAGTAAGATCCTCTAGTTGATTTTTCATCTAAATAAAATTAAACCAAGGTCATGAAATACATATTCAAAGTTCAATGGTGGGTAAACATTATAGTTGGCATCACTTGTGGTTTATTAATGGCTATGGAAATTGGAAAAGGAATTGTCTAATGCAAAGAGGCAATAAATGGCATTTAATTATGAGAAATAAAGGAAAATTTGAGAAGTGGAAGGTAAAGAGACATGCAAGGGAAAGTAGAGAGAAAATGAGGAAAATGAAAGAAAATGGAGTCATGAATGATAAAAAGGCATCAAATAAATAGTTCACAACTTTTGTCTCAACTTTTTATCAGTTTCTAGATTTGGATCAATTTTAGAAAAATAGAGAGAGCTCCAAGAGTAGAGAGCAAGCTATTAAGCAAAGGAAAGAAAAGGAAAATCAATTGAAAACAATGGAGCGTAGGGATAAAGTTAGATCAACAACTACAATAGGAGTACATTGCAGGTAATAGGTTGCATGTGTGATTTCCTTATTCAGATTGGAAGCATGACACATGCATGTGGTTCTCTAGTTATTTGTTGTCATTGACATGGGGATTTTCCTAAATTGACAATGGTTCCAACTTTGCCTTGCCATTTCCTAGATAGTCATGATGTAGTGGATTCTCTATTTGGATTTTTGATTGGTTCTTGGGTCACTATAGTTTGTGGGTTGGGAAAGCATCTATGGAGACCTGGAAAAACTTGGGTTCCCTAGAGCTTCTCAATTAAGATGGAATCCCTAGAGCCTTGGACAGCATGGCAAAAGACCAAGTTGGTCGGTATTAGTGATTTATGTATTGGTTTGGTGAAATCATTGTGGTTAAGGGTTCAGGTGGTTTGGCCTCTAGAATCCCTAGTTGGTTCTATTTTGGTTTAACCCCATATGATATCACATTCATGCTTGGAATATGGAACGGGGAATTAGAGAAATTTTGAGGTCTAAAATGGGCTCCTAAAGAATATTATAAAATAATAGTGGAAATAATAAAATAAGATTAGATTACATCATCAAATTTTAAAGGAAAAGAATAAAAAACTACTTTTTCAACACGTATTTTTAACGTATCTCCTTGCATCATTACTCACATTTTGAGTGAGAGAACTTGTTGTATACATAATTTAATCCCTCATCTAAGGAGTATCTATATTGCATACTTTTGATGAAGCCTTCTACATGAAAAATGAGAAATACATGAAAAATCATTATTGCAATCATGTTTTTCATGTATTTCTCATTCTTTTGTGTAGCAAGTTCCACCAGATATATGCAACACGGGTATTCCTTAGATGAATAATTAAATTATGCATCCAATGAGTGCTCTCACTCAAAATTTGAGTAAAACCGTAGGGAGATAAGCTGAAAATACGAGTTGAAAAAATTGTTTTTTAATTTTTAATCTTTTAACCTTTTTACTATTTTACCCCAAAAATGGTGAATCATCCCCTATGGTTGAAATCATCCTATTGAATCCTATTGGTTCTTATAAAGTTGATTTTAGTTGTAATTTTTTGTTTTGAGACCCATTTTAGACCTCAAAATGTCTCTAATAGTGATTGGCTGAAACAAAAATTTTCGTTCAGCCAATCTATGGTTGGGTGGTACATGGAAGTCCCTGACTTGGTTGGATTTTGCATATGTTAATGTGAGATATTTTTCCTTTGTGCCTATGATAAATTTTACTAGTAATTGTGTTGATTTTAAGGTTGATTGTCATGGATTCTATTATGGTTATATGTTTGGTTAGATGATGTGTGTAACAGTCTTGGCTTAAAAGTTCATGTAATAAAGTTAATAAAGGAAAAATAATATCAACGTCATGTGATACATGTTCCTAGATGAATGTTGGGAAAAACATAGTGATGGGGATCACTTGTGATTAATTTGTGGCTAACGAAATTGGCAAAGGCATTGGAAAAGGAAAAGTGGCATTAATTGACATGTATTTATGAAAATAATGGATAAAAGGATAAAAGGAAGGTGAGAGCTTACAAAATTGTATGTGAGGAAAAATTGAAGGAAAAATAGAGGAACATGAATAAAATAGTAGCCTCAGTGATAAAAATCTTTCTAAGGATTAGTTCACAACCTTTTTGTTAGTTTTAGATTAGAGCTCTCTTCTATTCTCTCTCTCTCTCTTAAACTCTTGCACACTTAGAGAATTCTTAGAGCATGCTTGGAGCACTCTAGTATACATTAGATTTGGAGAAAGAAGGAAAAGGAACGTGGGAAAATAAAAGAGAATAGGTCAATCAACATCTACAGTTGGATTTATTTCCAGGTAACATGATGCATGTGTGATTTCCTTATTGATTTATCGACACATGTGATTATTTGGTTATGATCTATCATTGGCATGGAGGATTCTCTGGATTGATAGTGGCTTTAGCATTTCCTTTCCATTTCCTGGATAGCCATGGCGTTGTGGTTTTTTCAACTTTATTGTGTTCTGGTTGGTGCTTGTAATTCCTTATGGTTGTGTGTTGGAGGTACCACTCTAAAATCCCTGGAAAAACTTCAGTTGAGTTACTAGTACTGTAGCCTAGCTTGGATAAAAGCTTTGGAGCCATTTGTGGGTTGATTTACTAATCCTCGAGTTAGGTTGGACAAGCACTCTAGGGCCCTAGAAGGCTATGGGTTGACTTACTAGTTCTGGAGCTTTGGACTTCTCGGTAGAAACCAATCTGGTTTGCGTTAGTGATGTCTAACCATGAGGTGGAATCAATGGTTGAGGGTTGAGGTGGTTTGGCTTCTGAAATCCCTATTTTTTTCTTGTTTGGTTTATTCCATGATATCCAGCATTCATGCTTGGAATATGATGTGGTGGTGATTGGTTGAAAGTGATATTTAGTTCAGCCCAATCTATGGTTGGGTGGTACATGGAAGTCCCTCACTAGGTTTCCAATTGCATATGTTAATAAGATCTACTTTCCTATTGTATTTTATGAGTACCTGTACTTGAGATTATGTGGTGTTGATGGTTGTTCTATCATGGGGTATATGTTGTTCATTTTCAAGTTATATGTTGGCTATATGATGTATATTGATTATGGATCTTAATGTGTTATGATTCGTTGATGAATGGTTAATGAATGCATGAGATAATAGATGGTATTACAACTATCATGGTGATTCTGGGATAAGTATTAGACCTTTATATTTAGATATACATTCATGACCTGTAAATTACATGTTAGCCATATGTTTGATGAAATTACTATGATGGTTAAACCTGGATAGGTTAAGTCTCTGATTAATTTTGTATGAATTTCTTTGTCGTGATGTAAATTATCATTCTGGAAAGTCTCACTAAGTTCTAGGAAGTGGTCTAGAGGATAAGATGGAATTGAGGCTTAGAATTTGAGACTGCACCCTCTAAACTAGAGAAATTGGGTTGCAACTACATGGATGCATTGTAGTGCATGTAGTTGGAGGCTCCAAAATGCATGGAGACCTTGTTATTGGTGTGGTCATCAACCCAAGGTGAAAAATAGAGGTCTATCTCGGGGTTTGGCCACCTATGGTGGTTGGTTAGCCTCTGAGATGCCTCTAACCCATGTAGGATGTGTTGAGTTTTCAGTTTGTCATCATTATTTGGCCCCACTTCCTCAATTGGATCTAGGAGGTCAGTTCATGTCATACTATCTCTTTTTATCATGATTACCCTAACAGACCGGTGAAACTAGGTAAATGTGGGAGGCATGGTTACAGATTGGTATCAGGGCTCCCAAGTTCAACACTTGGATTGGATGGGTGGAATGTGTTTATAATGCTTGCATGTCCATTTTTTATATGTTTTTTATGTGTGTGTTGTAATAATTATCAGTTTAGTTGTGTCATCATGTAGAAGTTGATGATGTTGATGTTGAGATGATTCAGATGTTGATTTCATTATATATATATATGTATGTAATGTATGTATGTATGTAATGTATGTATGTATGATATATATATATATTTATATATATATATTATATATATATCTATATATATATTGTGCTAATATGGACTGATTTTGCATTGAGATAGCCTCCCCTGAGCTTCACTAAGGTATGTTGATTATGTTATATTTGGTTATCTAACATGGTATGTTTGTAGGAAGTAGAGGATCAAAGATGACAAGAAAAATGGTGGACTATAGTTCATGTGATTCTCCCTACATATCATATGAACAACATGGTGACGAGTAATCCTTTGACATAGCAGATACATTGAGAAGTTTGATAGCATATATCAGAAGTTGTAAGGAAGATAATGATAGGATAATTCAATCATAAGAAATACTTACTAAGGAACAAGAAAAGAAATCATAATTTAATGCAGTCATCCTTTAGAGTCTATCAAATTTGCAGAGACAGGGACCACTTAGGATCAGTCATGGATAAGGGGAAAGGACCAATGGGGAATATGGAAGCAGGTCTCAATTAGGATACATGTTTAAAAAGGGTGATATAGTCATAGATGGTAGGTTCTTGGACACAATTGAGAGGACACGTAATGACCGTGGATTCTATTCTAGTTATGGTTCATAGAGACATCATCACAATCACCATCACCATCAGTATAAAAGGACTAAGAACTAGTACTTTCCAAAGGAATTCAAGAAAGCCAAAAAATAATACATTTGATGGAGAAATGAATAACTCATATGATGTAGAAGCTTGGTTTCTTAGGATCAATAGTTTCTTCTGATTGCACGATTACTTAGAGAATATGAAATCCATGAGAGTTACCTTCAATATTAAAGGAAAAGAAGAAATTTGGTGGGAATAAGTGAAGAATGTCATAGGAATTTGGGAAGAGCGATTGACTTGGAGTGAGTTAGAGAGACTTTTCAAGAAGAATTATCTATCTGAGAGATACTATGATGATATGGAAAATGAATTTTATGAGGTAAATATGGGATCCATAACCGATGAGTAGTATACTAGCAGATTCCTCGAGTTGTTGAGATATGTGCCTTATCTTAAGGAGGACAAATCAAAGATTCATAGATTCATGAGTCAGTTCTCAGTGTCATTGGAGGATAGGATTGATTTTGATGAACCTATATCACTGGAGGAAGTCATCAGAAAGTTGAAGCATTGTTACAAGTAATCAAAGCGCAAGGCTGAATCTAAGCAAGATTGGTAAGGTAGTGACAAGAATAAAGGAAAGTGGGTTAAGAAGAGAGGAAAACCATATGATACAGATGGAAAGGAGAATGCAACACCACCCAAGAAGTCCAATGCTGCTGAAAAAGGATATGGATTTCAGTATGAGGAGAAAAACAAAAGTGATGGCAGGAAGCCTTTATAGTGTAGGACTTATGGCAAGGATCATTGCACGAGAGAATGTACACAACATCAGGGTGGCAGACCATATATTTACAGTGGTCAGGTTGCATATACTATTGGGGATGATGGACTATAACGTGCCTCCTGAGCCTACCCTGAATATTAGCCACTAGTCTCCCTAATTAGTAAATTTTATTTCCTCAAATGATAAGATTTACCCGTTGTCAAATGTATATTTGGTTCATCATTCTATAAATAATGATTTTCATACAACTGTACTCCTATTTCATCAATTTCATGACACCAAATGTGTGTCCTTGATGTGGATTTATTCCTATCATACAAACATCCCATGCTTGATGACCCCACAAAATTTTTAATGAAACATTAATTAGAATCTAGGCTGTGAATCGAGATCATCGTCATACATGCATAGTCAAAAGGTTTAGGGACAATTTGTTCTACAATATGTGATTATAGTCATTAGAGACATTTACTATGGCATGCATGGCATAGATAATCATTAATCAATAAAGTATATACCTAAAATCATTACCCCTTAACTGTTCCACATGCCTTAATGTCTCACGCATAAACATTTCCATGTTAAACCAGAGAAATCACCGAAGTTTTTAAAATGGCGCAAACATATTAGTTATAAAATCAACTCACATTTTATGTTCCTTTACTGAAATTTACTTGAATCTAATTATTATACAATAATTTTCACATGCATCCATTTAAAAACGTCTTATTAAAAACCATCATTCTAATAATACCTATAACACAAACTTCTATATTTCTGAGTAACAATAAGAAATGAATATAGAGGTAATAAATCAACATACAATACATTCCACGCATATGACACCAACTAAAACGTCACTTGGAGAGTGGAGCACCACCACCCAACCATGAATCACCTCTCATTCCCCTGGAGCCGAGGTTCTTTCCATGGATTAACTACCCCGCAATTGATCTATGCAATGTGTATTTAATACCCTCTTTCATGATATAGTCTCCATTAGCGGCATCCTACTTTTATGGATTTGTTTCCATTTACCTAGGTAATTTTCGGAAAATCTTTCCTGTATCTCCCGTGAGGCTTTTCCTCAAAAAAGCTTACCTTTATCTCCCGCAAAGCTTTTATGTTTTCCTTTATGGATACTTATCTCCAATCCATCTAGGCTTATCTACAATCACATCTAGAAACTTTGTCATTAAATATTTATCATATCCCATTCCTCAATGGGATTTGGCAAGAATATCATATCTTGGTGTCTCGCTCTTTTAGGTGATTTGTTTATTAATTTATTTAACAATATATTTTGTTTTCCATATCACATATCACACCTAGATTTTCTCAACCTAGGTTACAATAGCCTAACACACAAGGGAGGGTTGTTACATACTCCCCCCTTATACTTTACATTGTCCTCGATGTATTATTACATCCTTGTTCACAGGTAATTGTCTCTGAATCCATAGCTTCTATGGATTTTCCATCTAATGCAAATCTACTGATATATATATCAATTACAAGGAGTGCTCCCAACACAACTCCTCCCATTGCTACCTGTGACATTGGTTTTAAACAATTTTGTAAGAAATTTTAGATGCAGAAATGCAACAAAATATTCAACAATTAACATCATAATTTAACACACAATACTACTAAAGTATCCATGACCTATATTTCTCATCATTTATTGTGATTGAAAGAATGCATATCTCTCCCCTACATTCTTCCACGCCTTTGTGTTCTTGCCGAACACTTGCTTCATGCAGTTTCTCTACATATAACAAGTCAATTTGCATATTTTCCAAATCAATATGCATATAACATCATAACCATATAAAATCATCATCACCATACGTATTCCAAACTACAATTAAACCGTGGTTACTTATCCTTGAACCACTTCTTAGTTTCCTTCTTCTGTGCAACCTCTAGGTCAGTTGCCTTGTCAGACACACACCTAGTGTCTTCATGTATACTTTAGGAAATGGTGTATTACACACATAGATATACATAACATGTTTTAATCATGAAATATATTTAGTCATACTAGTACCATATGTACTGCTTGTAGATAGTACAATTTGTACCACTCCACATCATAACATGCCCATAGCATCACCTGCATGACGTACACTTTATCCACATGTTTCCATCCATGTTAGTATCACGCTAAACATTCCTTCATCTATTTCTGGTAAGAGAATAATCGTGCTCAGTTTATAAGGAATTTCCATGAACATGTTTCATTTCTGCAACCAATGAAGGTTTTTATATCATACTGTTCAAGTGCCATTATTTAGCAATCATTTTCCTAAGTCATGTGGTTGCAACAATATCAACATAATAGTAACATAACAGTCATATTGCCACTATTACTCATTCATACCCATAAATTTTAGTTTTGATATTAAATTTGTCACATGTACCAAGTTTTAACAACAACGGAGTATAGTTTTCACTTAACCCTTAAGCCGATTATTCACTATAATATTCAGTCTATCATAGGTATCTAAAGTCTAATAAACCTTTTAGCTTGTCTTGAACCAAGAATATATGTGTTTGGTACCTAACCCATGTCCCACACTTTCAACAACCATGTCATATGCTTTCCTTCTTCCAAAACCTTTGTTGGTTATGATAAGTTTCATGTAGGTCTAAACAGTATGCATTGGCATACATCTCCCAAATAGGAGTTATAAGTGAAAGATAACTATTCACCACTTCACATCCTTTAAGACCAAGAGATTGGTTATCCTCTCTTATCTTATTTTTCAATTTAATTGACATTAATTTTTTAGATCATTATGAGTGGCAATTATGCAAAATATTTTTGCTTTAGCCAATTTCTGCTTACTAATTCAGAGGCATTCGCTGAAGAAACATCAAGAATTGCTTCTAGTTTTCCATTAGGTATGTATACAATAGGTTGTATTTCTTTTCACACCCACCTCAAAATTTCATTTTTGATTTAGGTTAAATTAAGATGTACTTTATCAATCTTTCTTTACTCAACTGGAATCCCATAGATTACATGCTAAATTAACTATGCATCATTTTCTGATAAGGTTTTATTTCCTTAATTAAGGTGATCATTTTCGTATTAAGATGATTCATTTATTGGAAACCCATATCCAAGGCTATTTACATTATGAATTGAATGTGCACTCATTAATACAGTCACATTAAATTTGAAAGATAGGTTTTAAAGTATCTAGTATTATGTTAAAACAAGCCTTATCATTTACATCTCCTATCCCTTCTTAGGAGATATTTAGAATAAATTAATTTTCTTAAGTTATGTTCTTTCTTAGTCATCATACAGCTCATAATTTGATTTTAGATATGAATAGGATAAGATGACTTATTACTATACTACATTCATGAGTTGGTATTTTATTTAGAATTTTCTTGTATATGGAAACCATACATTCTTAATATATTGTACTAACCCTGTCACCAAATCCATCAACCACTTATTACTTATTGAACTAATTAGTTTGATCCTACTTCAATATAGTTCTCCATTGATTCTCTCTTCCCCATCCTATAACTATCCAACAACTTGTATGTTTATCATTGTGTAATGATTAGTTTTCGTTTTGCTCATATATTCATTTAATGATTATTAAGACATGGTAGTTTAAATTTGGATCCCTTATCCAAAACCAATTACACCCAAGATTAACTTCTTCTTTGATTTTATTATAGTTTAGTTGTGAGAATTTGTGATTTTCGTCACATATTAAGGAACATTTGTGCAACTCATTGCATTCCACAATGGGTTCTACATGCAAGTCACACTTGCCAATGTACCATTAAAGTAATCATATTCTTCTACTATATGCATTACCTTTTTAAACATATTACTGTTGTCTTAATCTGATGACCATGCCTTTCCATAACTATCACTTATTTAATTAACTTGCTATACATATTTGCAAGCATCGTCTTTCAATCATGTCATTTTGTCCATATAATAGTGTTTATCCATATTTTAAGTTTTTATAACTTTTTCCATCTATAATATCTTTTAAATATTAATACACATGTTATTTTTCCACTTTATCACCTCTTTATGCAACTTACGAGAGTAATTTTTGGTAACCATATACCATATGTGCTCCCAGGAGAGTATCATCTAATCATCAATATAAAATCACAACCAATTTGTGGATTGGTTTATATGATGGCAACAATAGGTTAAACAATACTCATGTTTACCATCACCTCATCACATATCATCATCCCTCTTAATATCAAAGCAACAATATCATTCAGCAAATCATGAAAAAATTCGAGTAGCCATATGCAACATTGCATATCATCATAAAATATTTGAATAACATAATTAGTCTGATTTAAAACAAATTCTATCAACACTATTTTAAACCACTTGTTCATTATGGTATGCAACTATTGTGTGCTCTCAAGTATGCAATAAAAATTTTCATATAACTGTAGGGATTAATACCTACTTAGTTACACATCAAATCTAATTATATATCTTTCAAGGTATCTTTAATCTATTGTTTTTAAACAAGTGAAATTCTCATAATAGTCATGCATATCATTATTTCTTATCATAAACACATAATAATTCATTCATGCTAATAACTATACATTCTCTTAGTTTGTTTATCTGTTACTCTTGTTTCACTGCTTAAATAAGTTTGCAAATTAATCAGAAAGGAAAGCCAAACCATGTCCCTATCCATAATTATTAACCTTTTTCCTCTCCTTACTAGCTACTAGCTTCCTTCTGCTGAAAACAACTACCACAGAATTTTTGAAAACTAGCATGTGCACATACGTTTATCCCACCACTCGGGAAGAGTTCCTTTGATCTGGATCTGTAGACGCTTACCAAACTTCATTATTTATCTTGTTTTGAACAACCCGATATATATATATATATATATATATGGCCTCTAAAGCTGTAGGTGTACAGTAATTTGAAACACATTTCCTAATTACTTTTTCTAAATATTGTATACAACAAATACTATTCATTAGTTACATAATCTCTAATCAAGATTACTAACTAACATGGTCAGAGAACATGGTCTTTCTCTGGTGCTTTCCACCAGTTATGATAACAAAAATCATTTTTTTCCCACAAAATATTGTTGAAAATCAGATTTCAAATTTTTTTCACCCATAATATCGCAGCTACTCTAAGGTATATGTTCGAATACTAACAGAGCTAGTGGTTTGCAGAATGGTTCGTTTGTCCCAAGTTCGATGTCACTCGATGAAACCTTCAAGTTCGATCAATTAAACATGGAAAACATGTATTGAAAGACACTTTTGGGCAATACAAAAAACCCTATTCGAAACCCAAGAGCTTCTATACATTATCTGCCTTAAAAAATAAAAATGTCCACACTTAATTCCAATAAGAACAGAATAATAATAAAGCAAGTGAGCATTTTGCAAAAGTAATTTCAAACGAATATCTCTTAAATCGTTGAGATAAACTGGAGAATATCGTTAAACACTTTATAGAATAGCATAATGCCAAAGCATTTGGTGCGCTATATGTGGCCTGAGTGAGAAACAATGTTTAGAAATCACAAATCAATTGACGACCAGCCAACGATTCCAGATACAAGGTTAGGAACAACCCACGAAAAGACCTACATGCACTCCACATTAGATGATTTGGGGTTCATACTAACGGTGAGGATCTAATCGAAAATGTAAGTCCTCCTCAAGAACCCACTCATACATATACATACATATATGTATGTATGTATTCGTCAACCCTTATTTCTTGGACCGATGTGTATGCAATTACAATCCTTGTCTTGCAGAGCCCATATTTGTAATTTCTCTCTCTCTATATATAAGTCTATATCTGATTAAATTATTAGAAATAAAAAATAAATACCCCTACACTCTAAACAACAAAACCAACTTGGCCATTTATTTTTTGATTTATTACTTTGTCGAAAGTCCAAGCAACTATCAATTAGTCCAGCAATTCATGTAGGTGAATCCAACAACAAGAAACAACTATTCAAAGCAACTTCGGAGGCATGGTTATGGAGTGTGAATCGATGGTTCATCTACTCCCACGACATGCATACACTGATGCTAAATCTCTCTCAACACTATTAGGTTTAGAACCAATGCTTTTTGCAGAACATAATGAGGTCTACATAAACCGAACTTGCTCACTCATTTATGAGTAGCCTCCTACTTATAGCCTCTTAGAATCTTACAAAAACTAGTCTTGACACTCATAGCTATAGAGCAAGGTAGTACATTTAAGATCGAGTTGGTCTATTTATTGATGTGTAGCATCTTTGCATTAGAGGAAAAGGCACGTAGTGAAGGTCAGGATAAACGTTATCACTGTTATAACTTTTACCTGATCATAATGATGTTTATCGCTTTCAATAAGATGGTGATTTTCCTAATCCAACTAGGCTGTGGATAATCATTATCCCAATGCCAGTTAGAAATAATGAAGAAATGGTTATGTGGTTGTAAAGTTACCTTCTTACTTTAGGAGTTGTTCCTAGAATTTAGGAGGATGGTTTCAACTACCTACTTTTCAGTCATGTATTTAATATGTAATATCATTCATTGTAAGGCATTGAGTGAACGAGAGAGAGAGAGTCTCCTCCTTGTATGAGTGCAGTCTCCAGGTGATGTACACACCTGTGAGCTGCAACTCCTTCTGATTAATTCAAGTTTCATTATTTTTATCTTGGTATCAGAGCTTAGGGTAGAGGTAGCCTTAATTTTTTTTGTGATGTATCATTAGTTGCACATCTGTACATGTAGAGATAGCTGTGTGATCAGGTGGATCTGTAGTAACACCTGAAGCGAAAAAGGCGTCAGATGACTGATCATCTCTGAGCCGTAGGAAGGGTGGAGCGAAAATTTGGAGCAGAATTTTTTTTTTAACAGAAGTTGCAGTGATTGGCGCAGTTTTCTCTGGAACAGTCGCACCATTGGCGCAGATTTTGAGCTGTAAATCGCGCCAGAGGAAATCATGAACAAATTAGCGCAGATCCGTGGTTGATAAGCACGCCAATTTTCTTGCACTTCGCGAATTTTAGTTTTCCGAGATTGGCGTGGATTCGGCGTCGATTGGAGAGCCAGCCCTTTCTCTCTGAAAATCTGCAATTTTTTTTTTTTTGCAGATCAGCAGAGGCCCGGTGGTGGCGAAGTGAGATCCTTGATCAGCTCGGTGGCAGCAGATCGGATCGTGCCCGGTGGTGGCGAAGTGAGATCATTGATCAGCTCGTGCAGCAGATTCGGATCTAACCCCGGTGGTGGCGAAGTGAGATCCTTGATCGCTCGGTGGTAGCAGATCGGATCTGCCCGGTGGTGGCGAAGTGAGATCCTTGATCAGCTCGGTGGTAGCAGATCGGATCTGCCCGGTGGTGGCACAGTGAACTCCTTGATCTGTTCGGTGGCAACAGATCGGACTTGCCCGTTGGCGGCGTAGTGAAGTTCTTGATCTGTTCGGTGGCAGCAGATCGGACTTGCCCGGTGGTGGCAGTTTTAAGTATTCAGTTGGGCGAAAATGAACAACAGTTTGGAATCATACCTCCACGAGTCTGGCAAGCTCGATGGAACAAATTTCTCCAACTGGAAGTTCAAAATGCAAACCTTGCTGGAGAGTGCGAACGCATGGTCGATCATCTTGGGAAATGAACAGAGAGCCGGAAATGCAACCCAAGAACAGGACTGGGATAAGAGAGAAACAAAGGCAAAAGTAATACTGAAGATGTCTGTCAAAGACAATATTATCCCTCATATTCGAGACTGTAAGTCGGCCGCGGACATCTGGGATACGATCAAGGGTCTGTACGAGACACAGAACTCAAATCGTGTTCTAGCACTCAAAGGGAAATTGTTTGCGTTAAAGATGGGCGAGAATGAATCAGTTGGTGGATTCATGGGCAGAGTTAAGGATCTGAAAGACCAATTGGGAGCCATTGGAGAGAAGGTATCAGATTCAAATCTGGTTACTCTTACACTGAACAGAATGACAGATGAATATCAGACATTCATCTCAGTGTTGTCACCAAGGGAGAAAGCCCCCTTGTTTGATGAACTGATAGCGATTCTGCTCTAGGAGGAGGAGCGACGACAGAATCTAAAGACTCAGGGCAATGATCTTGCTTTGATGGCGAAGAAAAGACAGCACAGAGGAAGGCAGCGCCAGCACCAACAACAGCATCAGCAACCGCAGCAGCAGCAAAAAGGGGCCAACTCCTTTCAAGGGAAATCATCCAGAGGTATGACTGATAGTTATGTTAAGAGATCTTTTTATTGTGGAAAGCCTGGTCACTAGATCAGTGAGTGTTACAAGAAGCAAGCTGATGAAAGGAGAAGCAAACAGAAGAGACATCAAGGTTGTTTTGCTGAAGAAGATGAAGATCACAGCCATGATCTTAGGCTATTTATAGTCGACTGTGCACTATCTGCAGCAAGAGGAGATGATGACAATACATGGTATGTCGATTCAGGCGCATCCTCGCACATGACTGGTAAGAAAGAATATTTTGAGTTTCTTGAAGAATCTGCATGTGGATCCAAAATTTATTTGGGTGATGACAGTGGGTATGAGATCAAAGGCTGTGGAGATATTCCTGTGAAACTACCAAGTGGCAATATCAAACATCTCAAAAATGTTTTATATGTTCCAGGAATCAAAAATAATTTGATCTTTGTCTCTATGATAACAGACCAGGACATGCAGGTACAATTCTTCAAGAATGGATGTGTCATTCAGGATAGCAAATTGGAGACAGTTGCAACAGGAGTACGTGTGGGGAATTTGTATAGACTGGATGCAAGGAGCATACCACAACAAGCGATGGTTGCAGCAACATCAACAACTGAGAATCTCTGGCACCAGAGATTTGGACATATTAATCTACAAGATCTCATCCTGCTTAAAAATAAAGGTATGGTCAATGGACTTCCTGCTTTACATAAT
>APFE030113171.1:49768-90123 GCA_000404065.3 Pinus taeda
GGTGTATTTTTTAAGCAAAAAGAGTCAAGCTTTCCAATATTTTAAAGAATTTAAAGTGATGATAGAGAACCAAACAGCAAAAAAGATAAAAATTCTCCGCTCAGATCAAGGGGGGGAATACAGGTTAAATGAGTTCATGAACTTCTGCAAGCAACATGGGATTATACAACAGTTTACAGTGCCACATACTCCACAGCAGAATGGAGTAGCAGAACGCAAGAACAGGACCCTAGTGGAATGCGCCAGAAGCATGCTTCAAGGTAAGGGCATTCCTAATGGTCTTTGGGCAGAAGCCATTAATACTGTTGTCTATTTAAAGAATAGGAGTCCCACCAAATGTTTAGGCTTCAAAACCCCCTTTGAAGCACTGTTTGGACTCAAACCAGCAGTTGATCATCTGAGAATATTTGGATCTAAAGCTTTTGCTCATGTGCCTAAACCAGACAGGAAAAAGCTAGATCCCAAAGCCTTGAAATGCATATTTGTAGGATATGGCACGGAGTATAAAGCATACAAATTATATAATCCTGTGACTCATAAAGTGTTTGCAAGCAGAGATGTTATTTTTCATGAACGGATAGAAAATGGAAAGAAAGACTCTGATGATGAAAGCCATATTCCATTTTTGATAGAACTAAACAGTAAAGATGAAGAAGAACAGGTGCAGGTGCAGGAGCAGGAGCAGGAAGAAGTAGCAGCAGATGGCATAATAAGTGATGATACAGGCCTGGACAGTACTGAAACAAAAAGAGATGAGGCGAGTTCTTTACCTAGAAGATTAGGTAGAAAGACTAGACTACCTACAAAACTTAGAGGCTATGCTTTAATGTCTAAGATTTTGAACATTGTAGAACCCTTAAATTATGCAGAAGCAAGTAGATCAGATGAATGGAGGGCTGCAATGCATGAAGAAATGGAATCTATTTATAGAAACCATACTTGGGACTTAGTTGAGCTGCCAGAAGGGAAAACCCCTATAGGTTGTAAGTGGCTGTATAAACCAAAATTAAAAGAAGAAATATATTTAGTACAGCCTCCTGGATTTGTGAAAAAGGGGCAAGAGCATTTAGTGTGTAAACTGCATAAGGCACTCTATGGATTGAAACAAGCACCCAGGTCATGGTATGACAAAATTGATTCATTCTTCATTGAGCATGGTTTTCATAGGAGCCTCAATGATCCAAACCTGTATACCAAAATAAATAAACAGAGGCAGATCATTTTGATTTCTTTGTATGTGGATGACATGATAATAACAGGGAATGCAGATAGTTTAATCAAAGAAATCAAGCAGCAAATGTCACAGGAATTTGAAATGAAAGACCTTGGCGATCTTCATTATTGCCTAGGACTGAAAGTGTGGAAAGATTCTGGTCAAACTTTTCTAACTCAAGGAAACTATGCCAAAAACCTGTTGGAAAGATTCAGAATGGAACAGTGTAAAACAGCAGCAACACCATTGCAGCAGAATCTCAAGCTAAGCAGTGATGATGGCACAAAACAGGTGGATGCCACTTTGTATAGACAACTAGTGGGAAGTCTGATATATCTTATGACAACTAGGCCTGATCTGGCATACTCTATTAGTATGCTGAGCCAGTTTATGTCCAGACCACTTGACAGTCACTGGAATGCAGCGAAATGTGTGTTGAGATACATTAGTGGTACTTGTAATTATGGTATTTTATACACTGACAGTTCTGATGTTACTTTAGCAGGTTATTCAGATTCTGATTGGGCAGGTAACCTGGACGATCGTAGATCCATCACAGGTTATGCATTCAACATCGGATCCGGGGTTATTTCATGGTGCAGCAGAAAGCAAATCACTCTAGCGTTAGCGTCATGTGAAGCAGAGTACCAGGCGTTGTGTGCAACTACATGCGAAGCTATTTGGTTGAGGAGATTGCTTACTGATGCAGGCGAAGGACAAAAAGTAACAACCAGCATCAAAACAGACAATCAAAGCACAATAAAGCTTGCATACAATCCAGTTTTCCATAAGAATACTAAACATATTGACACTCAGTTTCACTTTGTACCGGAAAAGATACAGTCTAAGGAAAATTGTGTGGATTATTGTAATACCTGTGATAATTTAGCTAACATCTTTACTAAGCCTCTAGGGAGAATAAAGTTTGAGTTAATTAGAGGGTTGTTAGGTGTGCACAATAACCCTTTCTTCATTAAGGGGGGGAGTTAGAAATAATGAAGAAATGGTTATGTGGTTGTAACGTTACCTTCTTAATTTAGGAGTTGTTCCTAGAATTTAGGAGGATGGTTTCAACTACCTACTTTTCAGTCATGTATTTAATATGTAATATCATTCATTGTAAGGCATTGAGTGAACGAGAGAGAGAGAGTCTCCTCCTTGTATGAGTGAAGTCTCTAGGTGATGTACACACCTGTGAGCTGCAACTCCTTCTGATTAATTCAAGTTTCATTATTTTTACCTATGCCTTCATCATATACAGTTGAAAACAACTGAGATTTTCTTAAATCTTTCCATGGAACCCATATTGTTGTTATTTTGGCCAACTCACATACCTCCGATTCTATGGTACATCAGACATGAACAGAGGAAGCCGCAATGTTGAGGACTTTTCTCTGGGGTATAGAAAAGGGAAACATGGATCTTGACTTCCTTTCCTCTTCAATTTAGTGTATGCAGTTGCTTTTCCCACAAAACATGGGTCTAGAAAGGACTACGTTTGTGCATGATGTCGAGATAACCCTTATCCCTATGGATTTTTTTCGAGTGTGATTTCGTTTGAAATTTTTGGATTAGCATAAAGGAAACCAATCATTTGATATTTTCAGATTGGCATAAAGGAAACAACAGTCCACTATTTTTTCGATGATGATTCTAAAATCCACGAAAGGCGAAGGCAAGCTTAAAGGCAAGCTTTGACGGTGTGAAAATTATAGCAACAGTTTTGTTTCCATGAAAACCTTTTCTTAATTCATTTGATGCCATGACTAGAAAGCTGACAGTTTGCTCATACCTTCCTCCACGTTAGCATGGCTTTAAACACAAATGGTTGTTAGACACTGATTGTAGTTAAATCTTATCTAGACCTTTTTACTAGTTATGATGATCCTCATTTACACACAAAGTTCCTTAAAACTTAAAAGTTCTTTAACTTACTATTCAACAAGATTTTAAAGAACTCCTAATCCTCTATATTTATATGGTTTCCAATTCGATCCTTTGCACAAAAGGAAATGTTAAAAACACACCTTCCTTTCCATGATTATATATCAGTGATGGTGTGAATTTCTTGTTTATCTTCTCGACCAAAAGGGTTCAAACTATGACATAGTTGCAGTAAGATAGGAAGATGTTTATTTTTCTCACCCACATCACTGTAATTATAGTAAGTTTCTTTACTGACCTGAGATACATGATTTTAACGATTTAGAGGTTATTGGTTTCGAGAAGGAATCATTGACCTATCCGAGGGTTGGTTATGCAACATTACCTTGCACTTTGTCCACCTAATGTGTATATGAAACCAATCATAGTCTTCCATCATCTTTGAGATATAATTGAACCTGAGACTCAAAATTGCATGGTAAATTCAATAATCACTTTGAGATTCTTCCACATTTTATCTCAGATAAGGCAGAAGCATAGGAAACCTCTGGGCTATGATTTGAAATTCTTCCCCTAAAACGTCGTTTCTCTCAAATTTAGCAATTTGAGTGAACACGTGAGTAACACCTTGGACTTTTCTCAATGACCAACCCCCCAAGCTGCTTTTCGAAGTCAATAATGAATATACTATATGTTATCCCTATTTAGGATGTGTTTGGAAACGTGTTTCGGTCAGGTTCTGGATTTGAAACCACATCTGCTCGTATGGGATAAAGCCTTAACAAAACGAACCATTCCTTCAACTGTTGATGGTTAGCAACAAAATAGGTTTAATTGGTCGATGTAGTAAATAAATTTCCACTGTAATTACAACTTTTGTTTTCATATGCTTTACTAGCGCTGATTTTTCCAAAGTGAAATGCTACTAACACATATGCCATTATAAGCCATTATTACCGTTAATACAACCGTATTTACCAATTTCACATGGGAAACAATTATTAACTTTGCATGTATTATAAGCAGCCCATATTAACATGTTTTTAGCTTCACCCTTAACACACTTTCGATTTCACTCACGACATTTGATAACTTAGATAGGAAAAAGGGAAGGATTATTTAGTTCTTAATTTGCCCCTTTATCCATCAGTTACATACTTTGACGAGCGACATTGAAGCCTTTACTACTTGGTTTTTATCTTTGCATACTGATGCATATACCACAGACCAATCAATTAAAACCCTTATTTTATAAGGATCATATGCATAAAAACCCCATTAATAATAACATGTCATATTATATTATTGAATCCTTTATGCTTGGATTTACCTTAAAAAAAAATCCTAATTTCCCTTGGTGGTGAGAAATCATTATGAAATTCATGTGCTTAAATTTCCAAACTTAGGTTATAAAAACCTGTCAACCAATATGCTATGGAGGTGGATTAGTCCATAGGCCTCAATGGTTGAACCTAGATCTCTGATACCATTTGTAATGTACATCCTGAGCCTACCCTCAATATTAGCTACTAGTCACCTTAATTGGTAAGTTTCCTTTCCTTAACTGATAAGATTTACCCATTGTCGAATGTATATTTTGTTCGTCATTCTATAAACACTGATGTTCATAAAACTGTACTCCCCTTTCGTCAATTTCATGACACCAAAAGTGTTTCCTAAATGTGGATTTATTCCTATCATACAAACATCCCAATGCTTGATGACCCACACAAGTTTTAATGAAACATTGATCAAAATCTAGGTTATGAATCATGATCATCGCCATACATTCATAGTCAAAAGGTTTATAGATAATATGTTCTTCAATATGCGAAAATAGTCATTGGATAAATTTACTATGGCATGCATGGCTTAGATAATCATGAATCGGTAAAGTATACACCTAAAATCAATACCCCATAATTGTTCCACATGCCTTAATGTCTTATCCATAAACATTGCCAAGTTAAACCAGAGAAATCACCTAAGTTTTTAAAACAGTGACAAACACATTAGTCATAACATCAACTCACATTCTATTTCTCTTTACTGAACTTTACTTGAATCTCATTAATGTACAATAGTTTTCACTTGCATTCATTTAAAATCGTCTTATTAAGAACCATCATTCTCATAAATATCGGTAACACAACTTCTATACTTCTAAACAACAGTAAGAAATAAATATAAAGGTAAGAAACCAACATATAATACATTCCACACATATGATACCAACTAAAACATCAATTGGAGAGTGGAGCACCAACACCCAACCATGAATCACCTATTATTCCCCTTGAGCTAAGGTTCTTGCCATCGATCAACTACCCCCCAATTGATCTATGAAATGGGTATTTAATACCCTATTTCATGATATAGTTTCCATTAGCGGTACCTCAATTTTATGGATTTTTTTCCATTTGCCTAGGCCTTTTCTGGAAAAGCTCACTTTTATCTCCCACAAGGATTCTTCTCATAAAATATTGCCTTTATCTCCCGCAAAGCTTTTATGTTTTTCTTGATGGATATTTATCTCCAATCCATCCATTCTTATCTAGAATCACATCTAAAAGGTTTATCATGAAAGATTTATCCTATCCCATTCCTCAATGGGATTTGGAAAGAATCTCATCTCTTGGTGTCTCGCTTTTCCAAGTGATTTATTTATTAATTTATTTAATAATATATTTGTTTTCCATATCACAAATCACACCTATCTTTTCTCAACTTAGGTTACAATAGTCTAACACACAAGGGAGGGGTGTTACATGGATAGATTATTCATCATATTTATGCAGCTTTGGATAATAGGAAGGCTGATCATCAAGAATATATTATCAAGATGGAAGGTAAGATTTGTGATCAATTTGTTTCTATTTTTACTAACCCCGGACCTAACTATACTTATATAAATCATGACCTGGTGGATAAGCATGGCTTGAATAAAGAAGTGAATGCAAATTCTTGGTTAGTGTAATTTCATTTATTGGTTCACAAATTAAATTGACCCCACAAGATCATAATATTATTCAGATTTACATCATTATTTAGCAACATATGAAACTATGTGGAAATAAAAATATCATCATAACTAATGGAGAAAAACATAAAGGAACAATAGAAGTAAATTATTCAAACATAGAGACAGGAGGGTTGGGCAGAGACCAGGGAAAAACCCACGATGTAGAAAACCCTTTCAAATTCTTCTTCATATTAGATTTTAATTGAATCATTCAACAAAAGAGAGTACAATGATCCATATCTTCATCCATACAACTATCCAACAAAAATCACCAAAACAATATCCATGAGGTGAACCCAACCATGCTCATACTCAAAACCATGATTCAGAAGCCTGTAATGAACAATCACTATACATGGCCAATTGTTTAACACTATGATCAACGAGCGAAAAAAATTGATCAACAGAAAAATACAACTTTAGGTCCTAGTTGCAGGGATGAAGTGGGAATACGAGTGATTAGGAACTTTCATTCGCTCCCTTAAGCCTGGAAGATAGTGACCAATTGGATTTTTCCTTTGGAAATCCTGTGATTAACAAACAAAACCATAGAAAAATACATGGGAGCTTTAGACCCTACAATTTCACCTTCGAACAAACCCATTTCTCCTCAAACTTGCGTGATACCTATGTGAGCCGAAAACATCAAAGAGAATAGAAAAATTATCCATGATGATGTCCAATTGAGGTGGAGTTCTGTTACAGATTCATTTGGGCACATCACTCCCATCATTCAAATCAGTACTATTGGGGCTCATCAAACCCTAATTCAGTTGCTACATGCCCTAGACAAGTCAACACTTTCAATGCCTCGTTCCCTGAGAGTTTCTTGGCCTGAAGCCCTCCATAAATGCTTCCTTGAGGGACCAGCACAGCCTTGGTTAGGGTTAAGTGTGCATTAGTGCAGGTAGGCCCTGGCATGTCAGGGTGCTTCCCAGAGCACTTAGGCCCAGTTTGACCTCTGATGGGTGAGATTGAGTGAAATAATCATAAGGTTCTGTGAATATTCTTATCTTCTGGAGTCATCTAGAATATTCCAACACTTATCATCTCCTGAGCTTGAAATTGGATAGGGAATGAGTTAAGTAGTCTCCTATCCTCTCACCCTTCCTCCATGGAAGCTAACTATAAGTTTGGAAGGCCATTCAATACCCCCATTTATGACCAGCCCTCCTCTATTTTCCTATAAATTGAGCACTCATCTAAGTGATCAGGGGTTGGACTTTGAGAATCTGTAAGGAGATACTATTGATATGAGGTTTGAGATTGTAAGAAAGTATTGTAATGCTACGAGAGTGTTGTGCTTTTGTTGTGATGTTGGTTGGAAACCAAGCTGGAAGAGTGACAATGGATCAGAATTCATGGTTGTAATTCTTCCTTCTACTCAATAAAGTTGTTTACACCTTTTAACACATATTTCATTAAAATTGGAAAAGAAATTATTACAAGAACATCATTAGAATTGAGTTTTCTGGTTATTTTGAAATTCCAAATCCACTATTTAACTCCAAATTTAATGAAATATGTTTTTTTTCCCATATTCTTGTCTTTGTGTATAATAATTATATGTGTAAATGCTTTCGATTCCATTTTCTTATAGTATATAGATCTCTTTCTTTGATTGGTTTTGTCCTCTGTTTATTATTGCAGGTACTTGTCGAGCGGATTAAGCTCGAGAAGGAGCGACGGGAGCCAACCAAAGGAGACAAAGGGAAAGTGAAAGATAACAAGTAGGTCTCTTATCTTATTTATCTTCTACAAAAAAAATGTTAAGAAATTTAAATTTGATGTTCTAGGTGTAGCTACCCACCTAGGGAAATTGTGTTTATCCATAGATGCAAAATTCCACTTAAAAAGGTCACTTATATTTATGGCCTTCCAAGTGTGTCCAATTTTCTTTAAGGTCGACTTAATCAAATATGCACATGTGCATTCATAATTCAAAAATATAGTTTCCCTTGTCCAAATTTTATGATCTTTAGGTCAATTTTGGTCCTCTTGAGAAGATCAACTTAATGCAATCATCATATCCATAAAATGGGTTGACCAAAGTGAAATTTGTCCCTAGTTTCCAATTTTAACACTCCCTTCCAACTAGGGAGAATTCCACTTGCATCATGTCATGTGTCTATTGTCATTAAATCATATCCAATGTCAATTATCTCATCGTCATGTATCGTCACTGTAGATCTCAATTCATTTGTTTCTTATTCTTTATTTTCCTTTATGATATGTTGAACCTTCTCGAATCTAAAAGAAGAAGAATTTGACATCACAAGGGAGCTCAATCTACCACCCTCTATCCATCAGGAAGCCACTGCTACCACCCTAAATCTCTTCGAGTGAGGAGCCCAATTATACCACCTGGAAAACATTAGTCGGGAGCCAAATATACAACCCACATCAACATCAGAGAGCTTAGCTCAATCCAGAACAACATCAGGGTGCTTAATCTCAACATAGAATGTCATGGGGTAGCTAAACATATATGATCCTAGATCAAGCAATAGGTGATATAAGGGAGCACATCTCAACCCATCCTATTTCCTACCAATATTCCCAAATATGAACCTCAAGAGTGCTGTGACATCAAACTCGCATCATAATAGGAGGTTAGGCTATATACTTGACATAACAATAGGGAAGGATCACATGCCGTAAGCCTCCTCAACCAATTGGCCAGATGAAGAGGGCCAGTCCCAACAAGCTCAGCTTGTGAGTATGATGCCAATTGGGGTATACTCTGTAAAGAATGAGATACGGGAGTGACATCTCCAACCTTATGGGTAACAGATAGGGTTGATACCCTATTTTCCAAAGATCCCTCAACCGCAGGATCTCTCCATCTAAATTCCACACCTTGGGAGCTCAAATAGTGGGGAAGAATTGGCTCGGTGTCTTCGACCAACAATTCTCTTTGTATATCAACAACATATCATCATGCTCATATCTGGTAATCATCATTTGCCAATAACAGTTATCTCTTGTTCATACAAGACGTTAAATCAAATATCATATTAAGAAAAAAACATATATATATATATAAATATATAATATATAAAATATATATATATATATATATATATACATAATATATATATACATATATATATATACATATATATTATAATATATTATATATATAATATATATATCAAAAAAAGGATACATTCATCCTCTCTCTCACAAAGGAAGCAACAACAAGCCTAAGCTTATCTTGTAGAGAAGAATTTCCTAAATACATGAAGGCATCTCAGTCCCAACTATAGACGTGACTATTTTTCAATCAGTTCCCACTATTTGTCATTGCAATGTATCCATGTCATATTTAGCACCTTCTCAAACATCTCTCTAAGGAGCTTCTTGATCTTGCCTCATAGCTAGCCATGGTAACAACATCGTACTCAACCTTGGTCGTGCTTAAAGATATGGACTTCTCATCCAAAACATTATGATATATATCATGCTAGGGTAGCACCCAAATGTGCTTAAATTATCAACAAAGATCCCAAAAAAAATCAGTACACCCATGTAGTCACATATCATAGGAAGAATGTCTCATACCCAAAATAGGTCATCCCAAGAAAATATCTCTAAATGAGGTTGGTGGTAACTCAATGTGTATGAAGTGGCTCAATCATTCATTGACTCAAAATATACATGCGGGTGTTCACGTGGAACGTCAATGCTTCAATCAACTATCGGAAGCCAAGTTAGATTCAACAATATATTTTCATAACTTCTTGGAATTTGATTGGAGTGTCTAAGGATTCACATTTCCAATTTCTTTAATAGCTTCACTATATATATATATTTTATTTTCCTTACTTCAAGACATAATACATCATGCCATGATTCTTCATTTTGACTTCAGATGTCATCTCCCTCTTACTTTTATCATCAAAGACTCATTTCCTATTAAGAATATAACATTAATATATAAAACCCACAGGGGCTTCACTCAATGTACCATTGATATATCACGTGCATTCATGGCATACTAAAAGACACCCCTAATTTGACTACATATTGGAAAACACCACTAAAAATCACATTATTTAACCCCCTAACAATACAAACCCAATACACCTTCTCAACTTAAAAACCCCCACTTTCACTAGATATTGTACGTATCCATTTTTTCAGTAACATTTTTTTATACCCCTTTATATATTTTCATTAACTTTGAGATCCATTTTTTATACCTGGCAATATAAAGACCCTTTACCCCCTATATATCCCCCAATATATTATGTCATTTCTTCCTAAATATATATCTCGCAATATCAATCCATGTGATATAGTATTTCTCCCCTAGTGAAGCCCCTATGATAAAACCAAAATCAAAGCTATACCTCATACCACTTTTGAAGTAGAGGTTCGGATCAACAAATAATTTTGGCTTCACAAAATAATTATCAATGTGGACATATCGGGATCAGGGTGCTTTCTTTATACACATTTTATTTCTACAAACATAACACTTGACCAAGGAAATATGTTTAACCTTACACAAATCAATATTGTCCAATCAAATCAACTAAATTAGCTTATCAAATTTTAGATTCCAGATCAAAACTAATATCAAACTCATCAAAATCACTTAAAAAATTTCTTTGGAGTAGGTGACTGATAGAGCTCATATCCAAATTTCAGGTTACAACACCTTTTTATTTACCAAGCATTATCCAATCAAAATATTTCAATCCATACCCATGATTATAGCATGAATCATTTCTGCTACTAGATATGAATGAATACATCAAGGACAAGTCATATAAGTTTCATTCATACAACTTTCATCCATTCATGGTGATATGTTGAATACTGAATCACAATTTTTTATACTTCATTCAATGTGTCAAAGATAATGATGTCAACATAGAATATCTATTGAATACAAATATAAGTCACGAATCATTAGCCATCAAATCAAATCATTAGTCATCAAGTCAAAACTAAACTTTTCTATCATAGTGAAATCTATAGCCCAAAACATATCTCAACATCAAGTAAAACTTATAAATAATTATCAAGCATCATTTCAAAAATCCAAACACTACTCATCTATATCAATCAGTCAAATCTAGTCAAACCCTTGCAACTGTTTTCAAATAATATCATACACAAGCCTCAATGGTTAAATCATAATGAAATATTGATATATATATTCTGATCCCCTACAAACACAAGTTTAGTGAACACATTTACATTTTCTATGGTAATTGAAATATTAAAACTTCCCTTTTCATTGAAATTTTAGTTGTCAGCTCCATGTCTGTAGGACTATCATCCTTCAAGTGAATTTCTAATTTCATGCACAAAGCTTCACTTTTGTGTCATATAGGCATAAACACACCCATATGCCTTCTTCCATGTGGTTGAGAGGCTACAATCATATCGTTAGGATTCCTTCCATGAAGTTGAGGCTTAGAGTAAGGATAACACTTTCTCCTTAGATGAAACTTTACTACATACCAAAAATATTAGGCTTTTTCTATTCATGTCCATAAATCTTACTTCAACGATAAAGAATATTTTATAGATATAATGAAGATTATAATACGTATAGAGATTTTATGGAGGGATTCTTCCTGTGAATGAGAAACCCCTTCATCCATTATTATTCACGTCATCAATCTGTCTAACATAATACTATCATGCATTAGAGTAATTTAGATCATGGAATTAAACTATATCAGGTTATAAAACATATATCCATCATGGTCATAAAATGTCAACATCAGCTACTTCATCATCATATATGAACATGGCATCAAACCTGCATCAAAATTTAGATTCTTATGATTAGGGAAGCATATAGGCGTAACATCGTACTTCAAGGATCATGAACACATTAGTACTTTCATCAAGTTAGGTCACTCAATTTTACCATATGTTATAATTACTAAGCTCATGAAAACCTAAACACGGTAAAAAAAAAAAATATCATGAGTATCAATCTCATTGTTACACTTCTATCGTCATGGTTACCATGCTTATCACATTCATTAATAATTGAATCAAACTACCATGTGAAACAAATAGTGAGCTATCCCTCTTATTAAATCCATCATGTCTAGAATGTGAGATGCTTTGCCAAATTTCAAGTATACGACTATATCAAAAATCAGTGCTTCTAAGTAGCTTTATCTTGACTTAATAGAATGTAAGATACTTGTCCAATAACAAGTGCACATCTCATTATAAGTACCATGAATCAAAATTTCATATGCATATATGAGCCATTTTTGAAGGTGATATACTCATAATATCTTAGGTCTTACCTTTTCATCCAATATTGCAGTTGAGACATAACATTAAAACAATACACCATACATACCTTGTAGTATTCAAATACTTGTGCACCTTCTTATTTGACATTGGTAGTGGGAGCAATTTTGCAACTTGTTTTTCATGGACAACTATACCTCTTCTCTTGCTGCATTAGACATCTTGTCCTGCGTCTCAAATGATCCTAAAGAAGGATCCACTTATCATATCTCATCAAAAAGTTAGAGGTATCCAAATACTCACATATACATGCAAAAAGTATAAGTAATAATCAAAACAATAATCAGATCAATAAGTATAGACAAAAGTAAAGACATAAAGGAGCACCATAAATAAATAAAATACCTATATTCCATGAGAGGTGATTATTTCTTTCTTGAACCAGCTTTCAAGAGTTGTCATTGTCCATTGTCTTTTAATATTTCCACCAATTTTATCAACTACTAGGCCTAAGAGAGACTATCCTATCTAGGGCTTCATCAAATCTATCACAAGTGCATGTGCAAATTCACATTGACCATGATATGGTTTCTATATTTCATATCTCAAACAGTTACCATAATCTAAGGTTTCTCTCAAACCCTAGCCTCATAATATCCATCAAACCCGACTACACAAATTTCAAAGGGTTTCCTTCAAACCCTAGAATTCTTTTAGGTCTCCTCCATCTTCTCATGCTTCCATCAAAGGTGTCTTCATAGGGTGATCTTAAATGACATTTATTCAGCCCAAATATGATACAGCGTTAACTTTTCTTAGGGCTATATTGTTCTTTGATTTGATAATTGCATTTGTTCATTTACACATTAAGTTCACTCCACAATATCATAACATTATTCATATTTACATCATTATTCAACAACATATGTAACTATGTAGAAAGAAAAATATCATAATCATTAACACATTGGAACATAAAGGAACAATAGAAGAAACTCATTTACACATAGAGACACTAGGATTGGTTGGAGGCCAGGGAAAACCCCACTATGGGGAAAACCCTTTCAAATTCTTCTTCTTATTATATTGTCATTGAACGATTCAACCAAAGAGAGTACAATGATCCATATCTTCATCCATACAACTATCTAGTAAAAATCACCTAAAAAATATCCATGAGATCAACCTAGCCATGATCATACTCAAAACCTTGATTTAGAAGCCTATAATGAATTGTCATTGTTAATGGTAAACTATCGAACACTGCGGTTAACAAGCGAAAACTTTGGTCAATGTAAAAACACAACTTTAGGTCCTAGTTGCAGGGAATAAGTGGGCATATGAGTGATTGGGAGATTTTAGTCGCTCCCTTGAACCTGCAAGACAACAATCAGTTGAATTTATCCTTCAGAAAGCCTGTGATTGGGAGACAAAACCCTAGAAAAAGACGCATGAGCTTTGGACCTTTCAATTTTACCTTCGAACAAACCCATTTCTCTGTGAACCTACCTCAAACCCATGTGAGCCAAAAAAAAGAAATAGAATAGAAGAATGATCCATGATGATGTCCAAATGAGGTGGAGATCACTTATATTTATAGCCTTCCAAGGGTGTCCAATTTGCTTTAGGGCCAACCTGATTAAATTTGCACATATGGGCTCATAATCAGAAAATATACTTTCCCCTTTCTAAATTTAATGGTCTCTAGGTCGATTTTCATATTCTAGAGAAGAAAAATTTAATAAAATTATCATATACATAAAATGAGTTGTCCAAAGTGAATGTGGCCATATTTTCCAATTTTAAAAATCATTGGGTATGAGCTTGTGTGTTAGACATAAATGATATGTCTACATCAACACATCTTAATGTGTTTCTATAGGGATCATACAATATGTTGTTGGGTATGGATTCTTTTTAAATTCATATGACTAAGGTGGATTTCTATGATAAGACTATTGAGTTAATGGATAATGATTGAGAGAAGAGAGTATTTTAGGGTAAGAATAAGCTTACATTAGTGAGGATGGTTACAACTATGCAAGAAAAGAGTACTAGCAAGAAAGGATGTGTATTGTTTACAATTCATCTTTGCGGTGACAAAGGTAAGGATGTTGATGACGTGGAAGCATTGAAGAGGTATCCAGTTTTGCATCAGTTTCAGGATGTATTCCTAGTAGAGATTTCAAAGTTACCTCCTCACAGGGAAGTGGAATTTTCTAGTGAATTGATTTCATGAGTAGCACCAACATCAAAGGCAGCGTATAGGATCAGGACTCTCAAATTAGTTGAATTGAAGTTGCAGTTAAAGGAAATGCTTCACAAGGGATACATTAGGCCAAGTGTCTCCTTGGAGTGCACAAGTATTGTTCGTGAAGAAGAAGGATGATACTCTCAGGTTGTGTATTCATTACAAACAGTTGAACAAGGAATCGATTAAGAACAAGTACCATTTGCCACAGATTGATGACATTCTTAATTAGTTGAAGGGAGCATTAGTTTTCTCGAAGGTTGAATTGAGATCAGGATATCATCAAGTACAAATTGAATGAGAGTACATCGAAAAGACTGTTTTCCGTAATAGGTATGGGTATTATGAGTTTGTTGTGGTTCCTTTTGATTTGACTAATGCTCCATCTACTTTCATGTGTTTGATGAATAGTGTGTAGAATCCTTATTTGGACAAGTTTATGATTATATTCATTGATGACATATTGATATATTCTAAGAATGAGGAAGAGAATGGAGAAAATTTAGCAACAATGTTAATATTGTTGAGAGGGCATCAATTGTATCCCAAACTTAGGAAGTGAAGTTTCTTTCAGACATAAGTTCATTACTTTGGGCATGTGGCTTCTAAGAAAGGTATAGAAGTGGAATCAGAAAATATCAGAGCTATCATGGAGTGGGAAACTCCTAGCAACTTGGGTCAGGTCAAATCACTTGTGTAGTTATTATGCTATTATAGGTGGTTCATCAGGAAATTCTCATGGGTTTCCCATCCTATTACATATTTGCACAGGAAATGAAAGAAATATGAATGGATAGAGGAATGTGTCGCTATTTTTGAATAGTAGTAGTAGTTTCTTACAAATTATCTAGATGTAAAGATTGCATATCCAAATAAAGAGTTTGTGGTATGTACAGATGCTTGCAAGAGAGGACCTGGTGAAGTCTTGATGGAAGAAGGACATGTAATATGCTATGAATCAAGGAAATTTGATTATCATGCACAAAACTATGTGACACATGATCTTGGTTTGGCAGCTATCATCCATGCATTGAGGATGTGGAGACACTATCTTCTTGAAAGGAGGTTCATTTTGATGAGTGATCACAATGGGTTGAGGTACTTGTTTTACCAACCTAATCTGAATGCCAAACAAGATAGGTGGTTCTATGCTTAAATAGTTTGACTTTATGATCAAGTGCATTAAGGATAAGTAGAAGGGTTGTAGATGATCTTAGTAGAAGAGTAAAAGTAAATCACATTTCAACTGAGTTCATATGGGATAGATTTATAGGATTGGATCTTGCAGGCAAGATAGTAGGATGACAGGAATCAAGAGCTTAAGCACAAGTTACAATAACAGGGTATAAGTGAACAGTATGTGGATTATCATCTCACGACAAATGGTTTGGTCAGACTCAAGGACATGATCTATGTGCTAGACAACAAGGAGCTGAAGAAGCTTATCTTGCTAGAATTTCATGTTAAGTCGTTTCAAGTCACCCAGAATATTAAAAGACATTGATATCATTGAAGAATTCTTACCATTGGCTGAACTTGAAGAAACAGGTGGCAAAGTTTATTGCAATATGTTTGGATTTTAAATTGGTGAAGGCATAGTGTAAGCATCTAGGTCATTTATTACATCTTTTTTTTATTCGAGAGTGGAAATGGGAGGTAATTTCCATGGATTTCATCACAGGTTTTTGGAGGACATTTAGACAACATGATTCTATTATGGTTGTGACTGACAAGTTGAGAAAGGTAATGCACTTCATTCCAGTGAAGTCTATTAATTCAGCTGATGAGGTATCTCATGTATTCATCACAGAGAGAGTGAGGTTACATGGTATTCCTAGGAAGATTCTATTAGACAAGGATGCTAAGTTTGCTTCTAGATTTTGGTTGGAGTTGTTTGTAGGTTTGGGTATAAAGTTAGCCTTTAGTACAATTTATCATCAGCAGATATATGGACAGAAAGTGAGGGTCAATGAAATTCTTTAGGACATGTTGAGAATGTATGTTATGCATCAACAGCAAAAGTGGGAAGAGTATCTCCCACTCATAGAGTTTTATTACAACAATGGATATGAGGAGTCCCTAAGGATGATTATATTTGAGGCACTTTATGGGCAGAGTTGTAATACTCCATTAGTTAGAGTGTTCTAGTGAACAGGGTATTAATTGGACCAGACATGTTAGGAGAGATGGAACAAGAAATGTACGTTATCAAGAAGAATCTAAAGGCATCACAGGTTAGGAAGAAGAGTTATGAAGATCAACATAGGGTATTTAGGGAGTCTTAGGTTGGATAACATGTGTAGTTGTGCATCAAGCATAAGAAGAGCTCCTCTAGGATTGGATCATGTGCTAAGTTGGCAGCTCGGTATTGCAGCCCTTTCGAGATCCTTGAGAGGATTGGACAAGTGACATACTAACTTGCACTGCCTCCAATAATGAAATTCCATGATTGTTTCCATGTGTCATTCCTTAAGAAGTAAGTGAAAGATGTTGATCATGTGATTGACTGGTCCGTATTGCAAGTGGAACCAGAAGGAGAAATCTACCCGGAACCTTAGTGAATTTTGTAGTGAAAGATGCTCATGCTTTGGAATCAAGCAATCGAGCAAGTCAAAGTGCAGTGGAAGAAATTTGGGACCGATGAAGCAACATGGGAGATGGATTATTAGATGCAGGTTATGTATCCTTCATTATTTGTTGGTTCAGGCAAAAGAGTTTTGGTATATGTATATATATTTATGGATGGGTTTTATTGTGAATACTGAAATGAGTGGTGTTATAAAGCTCTAATAAGTGGTATGGTTGTCATGTTTGTTATGTTGGTTCTTCTTTTCAACAGAATGTTCATTATAAATACTGCATTGAGATAAGTTATAAAGCTCCATGGGCAGTTTGTTTTGGTTTTCAATGATCATGCTAGTCATAGGTGTCATAATACATCGAGGATGGTGTTTCGATAAGGGGGAGTGGTTTGTAATAGCCCCGAGTTAAATTGTCATGTAATAAAGTTAATAAAGGAAAAATAAGACCAATGTCATGGGACACATATTTGAAGTTGAACGTTGGGGAAAATATAGTTATGGGGATCGCTTATGATTAATTATGGCTAAGGAAATTGGAAAATGCATTAGCAAAGGAAAAGTGACATTAATTGGCATTTATATATGAAAATAATGGAAAATAGGAGAAAGGGAAGGTGATAGGTCACATAATTACATGTGCAAAAAATGATGGAAAATAGAGAAAAATGAAGAAAATAGAGGCCTCAATGATAAAAAGGCTTTGGAGGATCAATTTACAACATTTTTGTTAGTTTTATCTTGGATCTCTCTTATGTTATCTCTTTCTCTCATACTATTTCACAATTAGAGAATTCCTGGAGCATACTTGGAGTAGTCTAGCATACATGGATTTGGAGAAAAAAGGAAACAGAAAGTGAGAAAATGCAAGGGAATAGGTGGATCAATAGCTAAAGTTTGATTAATTTGCTAGTAAGAGGTTATATGTGTGATTTCCTTGTTGATTTATGGATGCATGGTAAAACATGTGATTATTTGGTTATGATCTATCATTGGCATTGAGGATTGCCTGGATTAGTAATGGCTTTACCCTTGGCTTTCCATTTCCTAGATAGCCATGATGTTGTGGGCTTTTCCACATGTTGTTTTTCTGGATGGTGCTCATAATTCCTTATGGCTATGGGTTGGAAACAAATCCCTTGAAACCCTCGAACAACTTTTTCTGAGTTCCTAGTCTTGGAGCCTAGGTTAAAAAAATGCTCTGGGGCCCTTGTTGGTTTGAGTTACTAGTCTTGAAGTCAGGCTCGATAAACACTCTAGAGCCTTAGAAGGATGCGGGTTGAGTTACTAGTTCTTGGACAGTTGGGTAGGGACCAATCTAGTTTGTATTAGTGATGTCCAATTGTGAAGTGGAATCATTGGTTGAGGGTTGAGGTGGTTTTTCCTTCGAAAGATTTGGTTTGGTTTTGTTTTGTTTATTCCATGAGGTCCCACATTCATTCTTGGAATATGGCACGAGGATGCTTGGCTAAAAGAGAGATTTGGTTAAGCCCAATCTGTGGTCAAGTGGTACGTGGAAGTCGATGACTTGGTTGGCCTCTGCATATGCTAATAAGAGCTATTTTCCTATTGTATTTTATGAGTACTTGTACTTGATATTATGTGGCTTTTATGGTTTTTCTATCATGGTGTATATGTTGTTCATTTGTTGGTTATATGTTGTTTATATGATGTCTGTTGGCTATGGCTCTTGATGTGTTATGATTTTTTTATGAATGGTTAATGAATTCATGAGCTAAGATATGTTATTGCAACTATTATGAGAGGGCATTAAACCTTCTTGGTTATTCTCAGATAAGTATCAGACCCCTATGTTTAGATATGCATTCATGAATTATAGATTATATGTTCACCATATTTTTTACGAAAAACATTGTCATGGTTAGGCTTGGATAGGTTAATTCTTTCATTAAGTTTTGTATGAATAGATTTGTCTTGATGTTAGTTATCGTTGAGTTCTAGGCAATGACCGTCTGTAGGCTGACCTGGAATTTAGGTTCAAAATCTGAGACCACATCCTCTGAACTAAAAAAATTGGGTTTCAACTGCATGGATATAGTGTTGTGCATCTAGTTGGAGGGTCCCAAACACATGGAGGCCTTGTTGTGGGTGTATTTGTGAGGCTGGGGTTGAAAAATAGAGGTTTGGCTCAAGGTTTGGCCATGTGGGGTGGTTGGGTAGACTTTGAATGGATTCTAGTCCCTGTAGGAAGTGTTGATTAGTCAGTTTGTCATGATTATTCAACCCCACTTCCCTAATTATATCTAGGAGGTCAGTTCACATCATTGTAGCTCTTCTTCTCATGTTTACCCTGGCAAGCTAGTGAAACTAGTTAAATGTGGGAGGGGTGGTTGCAATGTGCTCTTACTACGGATCTTGTTCATGATTCAACAAGTTATTTAATGGTTGATGAATGCATGGGCTAACAAGTATTGTTGTAGTTAGATTGAGAGCAAATATATCATTCTTAATAATTCTTAGATGAAGTTCATAAGTTGATGATTAGACATGCATTCATGACATGCAGCTTTTATGTTTATCATATGTTTGATGAAATGTCTATCATCTATTAGGAATGTTCTGGTCAATATCTATCCCCGATATAAGTGTTTATACTTGTTATCATCTTATATATGATTCTTGAAAGCTTTGGGTACTTCTAGGGAGTGGCCTAAAAGATACCCCTGAAAAAGTGGCACAGATATTGCAAACCAATGGCACATAATAGGGAAATCACGGTCATAACTACATGCTAGAAGCTTTATAGGTGTGGTTGTAGCCTCATAACCACATGCACAGTGTGTTATGGGTGAGATTAGGGTGTCAATATTGTGAAAAGGAGTTCCATCTCAAGAATTGATCACCACTAGTGGTTGTCAGGCTGTTGAGTGATCTCATGTCCATGAGGGGTGGTAGTATGTGTTCCAATTGATAGGCCCCACTTCCATAACTGGAATTTGGAGGTCGAGTCATGTCATAGTATCACTCAACTCTTGTTTACCCTTTAGATATTTTCAAACATGGTAAATGTGGGAGGATCTTGTTACAAGGTGATATTAGAGAAGTTCTATACCCTGCAACCTTTCCTCTGATATCAATGTTACAGATTGGTATCAAAGTGAAGTTGCATCACTGAACCTCATGGTAAATGTCATTTTTATGTATGCATGTTAGTTGTCTATATGTTTATCATGCATGCATGTTAGTTATTTATTTTTATGGTTACGATATCCATGTATGAGCTAGTATGCTTGTGATGTTGTGTCATGCTAATCTAGATTGGCCTATGCAGATGTAATATCCTCCCTAATGACACATTGATGTATTATTTTGATTATGTTTTTACCTAGATAATAGTGGCATATTGTAAGAAATATAAGAGTAGAGATGAAGAGAAAAATGGCAGATTATAGTTCACATGAATCCCCTTACAGGCCTAATATTAAATCAACAGAATGGAAAAGGTCAGTTGAGTAGTAAGGAGAAGAGCATTCTCTTGATCTAGTAGATACACTTAGGATTTTGAGGGAAGAGATTCAAGGTTGAAAGGAAGATAATAAAGGGTTTATTGAGGCACAAAAAATACTTGCAAGGGCTTAGGAAAAGCGAGGAGAGGTCAATGAAGTGTTTTTTGAAATCCTTTCATCTTTACAGAAGTAGGGACAGATGGTGATCAATGATGTAGATAGGAAGGAGGAGAAGAAAAATGGGGAATATGGTAGAAAGTCTAAGAGAAGACACATGATCGATAGAGCTGATATAGTGAGAAGTGGAAGATCTTTGGATACACTAGACAAGATGGGTAGCACTTATGGATTTTATTCTAGCTCTGGTCCCAAGAGACATCATGACCATCAAAGTTATCAACTCTATAGGAGGAATGAGAAGCGGTACTTGAAGAAATAGTTCAATAAATCCAAGCCTCTTACATTTGATGGAGAGATGAAGAAATCAGATGATGCAGAAGCATGGCTTCTTGGGATGAAGACATTTTTGAGACTGCATGATTACTTGGAGAACAACGAATCCAAGGTATTTACCTTCAGTCACAAAGGAATATTAGATATGTAGTGGGAAGACATTCTACATTTCAAACATGTTAGAGAAGAGAAGATGATTTGGGATGAGTTTGAGAGACTCTTCAGGAAGAAGTACTTACCTGAAATATACTATGATGAAAGGGCCAAGGAACTCTATGAGCTGAAGATGGGTTTTGTGACAGATGATGACTATACTAGAAAATTCCTAGAGTTGTTTAGGTTTGTACCTTATCGTAAAGACACGAAAGAGAAGATTCAAAGTTTCATTAGTGGGTTTCCAGTAGCATTAAAAGAATAGATTGAGATTAATGAGTCTAGGTCACTGGAAGAATCTATCAAAAAGTTGAAGCACCATTATGAGCAATCAAAGCACAACCCTGAGTTCAATTAGGATTGAAAAGATAACAAAAAGACTAAAAGAAAATGGCCTCAGAAGCGAGGAAGGCCTCAAGATGTAAGTGACAAGGAAAATGTTGCACCTTACAAGAAGTTCAATATTGTTCAGAGAGGACGTGGGTCTCAGCTTGGGGAGCAGAATAAGGGTGGTGATAAAAAGCCTTTTAGGTGTTGGAGTTGTGGTGGAGAGAATCGTAGGAGAGAGTACCCATCGCGCCAAGCTGCAAGGCCTCATTTATATAGTGCTCATGATGTACAAATAGTTTGAGATGTTGGTTAGAGTATCCCTTGCATTTATGAAGAAGTGGATAGTTGGAAGGCAAACCATCACACATCCATTATAGAGATGGAAGGTAATTGTTGCAATCAAGTTGTTTCTATTTTGATTGATCTTGGATCAAATTATAGTTATATTAGTCTTGACCTGGTGGATAAGTATTACTTGAATAAATAAGTGCATACAAAATCTTGGTTTGTGCAGTTAGCTACATGGACCAAGGGAAGATTTCATCATTGGGTTAGATCTTGTGCATTTTAGTTGAATGGTATGCATCCATTAACACATCTAAATGTGCTCCCTTTGCGTTCATATAGTATGTTTTTGGGCATGGACTGGTTGTTCATTCACAAGACTAAAGTGGACTGCTATGACAAGGCTATTTAGTGCCTAGATGATGACGGGGAAATGATAATCTTGTAGGGAAAAAAGAAGCCTAAATTAGTGAGAATGGTTAATGCTATGCAAGAAAAGCATAGTTTCATTAAAGGGTGTTTGTTGCTTGCAGGACAAGTTTCCAGTGATAAAGGGAAGGATGTTGAGGATGAGTATGTCTTGATAAGGTCCCTTGTCTTGCAAGAGTTTCAAGATGTGTTTCCTAAAGATATTTTTTTAGTTTCCTCCTCATAGGGAAGTGGATTTTACTATTAAATTTATACAAGGAGAAACACCAACATCTACGAAATCGTATAGGATGAGCGCCCGAGAGTTCATGGAGTTTAACTTACATCATCAAGAAATTATTGATAAGGGATACATAAGGCCAAGTGTGGTGCCTTGGGGTGCACCAATATTGTTGGTAAGGAAGAATTATGGTACTCTCATATTATGCATTGATTATAGGTAGATGACCAATATAATGATAAAGAACAAGTATCTGTTATTGCAGATTTATGATATATTTGATTGGTTGAAGGGAGAAACAATATTTTTGAAGATTTATCTGAGATCAAGATATCATCAAGTGCACATCAAAGAAGAAGACATCTACAAGGCTACATTTTGTATGAGGTATGGAAATTATGAGTTTGTGGTGGGTCCTTTTGGTCTTACTAATGCTCCATACACCTTCGTGTGTTCGATGAATATTGTGTTGTGCCCTTACCTAGAAAATTTTGTGATAGTCATTGTTGATGATACATTGATATACTCCAAGAATGAGGAAGAGCATGCAGTGCACCTAGAGACAGTGTTGAGATTATTGAGAGAGCATCCATTGTATGCCAAGCTCAGCAAGTGCAATTTATTTTACACTCAAATTCACTACTTCGGACATGTTGTTTCCAACGAAGGGATCAGAGTGGACCTCGAAAATATTAAAGTTATCATGGAGTGGCCATATCCTATGAATGTGGATGAGGTCAAATAATTCATGGGACTAGCACATTATTACATGTATTTTTTCTAGAACTTCTTGAAAATTGGCTATCCTATTACGTCTTTCCAGATGAAATCAAATAAGTTTGAATGGACTAAGGAGTGTGGATCTAGTTTTTAGAAGTTGAAGCATTTACTTACAAATTCTCTGGTTTTGAAGATTGCAAATCTTGCTAAGGAGTTTCTAGTTTGTATAGATGCATGTAAGGAAGGACTTGGTGGATTCTTCATGCAGGAAGGGTAGGTGGTTTTATATGAATCAAGGAATATGAATAAGCATGAGAGGGATTATGTGACTCATGATCTTGAGTTGGCAACGACCATTCATGAATTAAGGATGTGGAGACATTATCTACTTGGTAGGAGGCTTGTTTTGATGAGTGATCATAGTGTGATGCAGTACATAGTGTGATGCAGTACCTATTTGACGAACCTAATCTAAATGATAGGAAATCTAGATGGTTGGCTACCATCATTCAGTTTGATTTTTAGATTAGGTGCATTAAGGGAAAGGAGAAAAAAGTTGTGGATTCACTTAGTAAGAGAGTGTGGATGAATCATATTTTAGGTTTGAGCTCTTACCTGACATATTTACAGGAGCAGATCTTGCATGTAAGGAAACCTGATGAGAAGTACCGGCAATTGAAGCAGAGATTGTAACAATAAGGTGAAGGTGATAGTGATAAGGAGTATCACCTCACAAAAAATGTCTTGGTGAGATTCAAGAATGGGATCTATTTGCCAGATAACATTGAGATGAGGAATCTTATATTGAGGGAGTTTCATGACAAATCGTATTTAGGCCACCCAGGATAGCAAAAGATTTTACAAATTTTAATAAGTTATATCATTGACTGAATTTGAAGAAAGAGGTGGATGAGTTTACTACAACATGTTTAGAGTGTCAACTGGTGAAAGTAGACTGTAAGAATCCACCTGGTCTATTGCGGCCTATTCAGATTCCAGAATGAAAATGGGAAGTAATGTCCATGAACTTCATTACAGGTTTTTCAAGGACATCGACACAACATGATTCCATCATGGTTGTGGTTAATAGTGAATTTGCATGGTGTTCCCAAGAAGACCATATCAAATAGAGATTGCAACACCCTCCTCCACATTTACCCAAGTTAACTAGTTTGTCGGGGTAAACATGTGACAAGAGGCTACTATGATGTGATTCAAATCCCAATGTATAGTAAAGGAAGTGGAACCCACAAAACAAAACCATTATGACCTTCCACACATCCTATATGTTGAAAATAGCAACAAGAAATGTTAAATATAGAAGTGATAAAAATAACATTGCTATAATAGCATTTCGGGATACATTTCATATTTAGTTAGTCCCTGAACTAAAATTGAGAATTAAAATTTGAATTTAATCTTAGCTACTATTTGAAAAATAATTAATTAATTCATCTTGAGTTAATTAGTTGGAGAAAATCAAACATGAAGTCTGTGTGAAGACATGCAACAGTTTTCCCTTTGATAGCGGAAGTTATCCCTTAATTAAGGACATCAGGATGAGTTGTCGTTTGAGTTATAATTAGTTAGCTCAGTTAAATGAGTTAAGTCTAGTTAGATTAGTTCCAATAGTATGTGGAACTGATTGTGAGTTCAGTTAGTTAATGCATGGATGCATGTAACTACTGTACTTCAGATAACTAAATATTCTCTCATAAATAACTCATGCATGTCAATTCAGTCAAAGACCGAGTTGAGATCAGATGATGCGACATTGTACTATCAGTTGCAGGAATATTCCACTGAGGATATCTCTTGCATGTAGAAGGAATTCATTCCTTGAGGATTGCAGAGTTATTTCTAAGTTTGGTGAGTTATGTGAGAGGTGAATTCACACAGGTGGCAGCCAGAGGACCCAGGAGAAATTGCGAAAGGAAATAGGAGGCTTGGAGGACTAAGGGAAGGCATATGTTGTGTCTATTCAGTCTATGAGTAGCATTGAGGGATTGTACTAAGAGCTAGATAGCTTGTGAGCTAAAGCTCTGTGTAATCCAGAGATATTTCCGCTTGTATGATAATACAAAGATTGTTGTTTTTAGTAGAGGCTTTCCCCAGAGTATTCTTTTGTTTTCATGTGTGATTGATTTCTCATTCTCTGTTATATGTGTTCTATTTGATCTTGCTCAAAATCGATTAAGCTTCTGCAAGTTTGTGTGTAGAAGTAGATCAAGTATTTTTCTTTAGTATATTGCATTATCAGGTGATCTACAGTGAGAAATTCTACATGGTATTAGAGCTAAGGTGATCAAAGCGAAGAACAATATACAAAGAAGGGAGAAGTTGCAAGCTTGAAGTCCCTGATTATACAAATCAAATTCTTATCAATCTCAAATTTCACGAATGGTGTTCAATGGTTTGAGACTCGAGTATGCCCTACATGGTAGCTTGAATTATATAGACTAGAAGGATCGCATGAAAGTGGTATTAGAGGACAACGGTTTGAAATACTTCATTGATAAAGAAGTCCCCAAGCTAGCAGCTGCTAATGCCCAAGAATTGGCGGAATGGAAGAAATGTGTGGCTAGAGTGAGGAGAATCCTTCTAGAGGGAGTTCGAGACCACATTGTCTTGAGTCTCCATGGGAAGGAGACACCATTTTCAATGTGGAAAACATTGAAGGATATATATCAGAACAACAACGATTAGACGAAGTTGGCGCTGAAAGACAAGCTTTAGAAAATCAAGTGTGAAGAGGGCGACACGATCTCTACATATTTGAACAAGCTCATCACCTGCAAGGATGAGCTTGGAAGTGTAGGAATCATGACAGCCAATGATGAAATGGTGAGTCTTGCTCTCCTTGGTCTTCCTAAGAGCTAGAATAGCTACCAAGGCTCGGTAAATGGAAGAGAGAAACTACCAGATTGGGAATGAGTTTGGTCGAATCTGATGCAGGAGGAGATAAGGAGAAGCACCAAAGAAGGATCTTCATCAAAGCAAGATGATGAAGAAAATCTAGCCTTAGCGACTAAGGCTAGGAATGGGAAGGGAGAGTCTTCCCATTCCAAATCAAGTTCTTCTCATGGTGGGAAGAAGATTGACAAATCAAAAGTGCGATGCTTTGATTTTCATAAGGTGGGCCATTATGCTACCAATTGTCCACAGAAGAAATCCAAGAAGGGATCCTCGAAAGGATCTGATGGTGAGGCACTAGCCTCATATTTCAAATTGGATTTCTCCCTCATCACATACATGGTTTCATCGATGGTGGGTTGTGTTTGGTACCTGGATAGTGGAGCCTCATTCCACATGACCAGTGATAAGAGTCTATTTAGTACCTTGGAGGAGAAGGACCTCCAAATACGCATAGAGATGGGTGATGATGGAAAGTATCGTGTTTTAGTTGAAGGTACGGTTGTGTTTCAGAGGGAGCATGGAGCTCATCTCACCCTGACTAATGTAAAGTATGTGTCTGGCCTGAAGAACAACCTTGTGTCTGTCATTATGCCAGAAGACAAAGGCTATAATGTAGTCTTTAGAAAAGGAAAGGCATTCCTGAGGCATATCAGCACTGGACAAACCAAGAGGATTGGGATTTGAGTAAAGAATCTCTACAAGTTGGAGGTAGATGACTGTGCTGCATTACGTTCCAAAGCAGAGTTGGTGCAAAGCCAAGATATTGGCAAGCTATCACATAGAAGATTAGGCCACTTCCACCATGGGGCCTTGAAAATCATGCAACAAATTTCTACCGGACTTCCCAAGGGTAAAGTGGAGCAAGTGGATATATGCAAAGGTTGTAACTTGGGTAAGTATGCAAAATCCTCCATTCAGGATCGAAAAGTCAAGCTAGAGAAATCCTAGAGCGAGTTCATATAGATGTGTGTGGACCATTCTCGATAGCCTCCACCACTAAAAAAAGCTACTATGCTATTTTTATTGATTATTTTTCTCGTAGATGTTGGATCTAGTTCATGCAGAAGAAGAATCAAACCTTTTCAAGGTTTTGTGAGTTTAAAGCCTTGGTTGAAAAAGAATCTAGAAGGAAAACAAGGGCCTTGAGAAGCAAAAATGGTCGAGAGTATGTCTCCCAATAGATTAGGGACTTCTGTGCAGAAGAAGGAATTAAATGGGAGTTGACGTCACCCCATAACCCACAATGGAATGGGGTGGCCAAAAGGAAGAACAAATCAATTATGGGAGCAGCTCGGGTGATGCTACATGACTAAAGCCTACCACTTCATTTGTGGGCTGAAGCATGCAATACAACAATATACTTGCAGAATAGAAGCCTGCATCATATACTGGGGAGGAAGACAACAGTGGAGGCCTTTTGTGGGAAGAGACCAGATGTGAGTCACTTCGGGATCTTTGGATCATCAATTTCTTGCCATGTGACCAAAGACGCCCAGAAGAAGCTAGAGAAAACAGCTGAGTTGGGGATACTTGTGGGGTACACTGATACACCCCACAACTATCGGGTGTTCTTGCCTACCAGTCAGAGGACAGTGGTATGCAAAGATCTGAAGTTCAACGAGCAGAAGGCCATGTGAGTTCCCCTTGAGAGGGAGCTCAAGTTGCATACAGAGGAGGAACTTTTGGTTCCTAAGGAGGAGGAGCCTCAGACTAAAGTGGAGTAGCCGCATGCAAAGGATCCAGGAGTGGACACATCCACTCATGCAAAGTCTTCCAGAGATGGGTGGAAACACTTAAGGGAAGCTGATGATTGGTGATGGATGCGAGAGAGAATGTGGGACAGCCATCCTCTCAGTGCAGACAGAGGAGATCACCTAAGCGGTACACTGCTTACATGGCCCTGGTTGGGGAGTGTGTAGAGACTGAACCATCTTCCTTTGAGGAAGCAGTGCAACAGCCAGTCTGGGTGGATGCTATGGTGGAGGAGTACAACTCCATAGTTTGGAACAGTGTTTGGGATGCTCTCCCAAAACTAGAAGACAATTCAGTGGTGAGTTCTCGATGGCTTTACAAGGTAAAGCAAGTAGTTGATGGCAGTGTGGAGAAACATAATGCAAGGTTTTTTGCCTGTGGTTTCTCTCAGGTTGAGGGGATCGACTATGATGAGACTTTTTCTCTTGTAGCAAGGTACTCATCTATCAAATCAATGTTGGCACTATCAGCTCATGTGGGTTGAAATATCCATCAGATGGATGTGAAGACTGTGTTCCTCAATGGGAATATTGAGGAAGAGGTGTACATGGAGCAGCCGGAAGGATTTGAGACCTTTGATCGTGAGTCGCATCTGTGCCAACTCAAGAGAGATTCATACAGGCTCAAGCAAGCACCTCTTACTTGGTACATCAGGATCAACAACTATTTCACCAGGTTGGGCTTCACAAAGAGTGAAGCAGATGCGAACCTTTACCACATAATGGTAGAAGGTAAGCCATTGATCATTTTTCTTTATGTTGATGATCTGATATTGATAGGTGATGATCAGTTGATCAATTCTTGCAAGGAGGACCTTGCAAGAGAGTTTGAGATGAAAGACATGGGTCTTATGCACTACTTTCTAGGCATGGAAGTGTGGCAGAAGGATGAGGAAGTGTTTGCATCTCAAGGCAAGTATGCTAATGAGATACTCAGGAGATTCCACATGGAGAAGTGCAAGACCATGCAGACTCCTCTAGCAGGTAATTAGAGGAAGGAGGATGCTACTTTAGGTGAGGTAGTTGATGTTATAGTTTATTGGTAGCTTGTGGGTTCATTGATGTATTTAGTGAACACACAACCATATTTGTGCTTTACGGTGAACCAGCTGAGTCAAGCTATGGTTCAGCCTACCAATATTTTTTGGAAGGTAGTGGAGCATGTGTTGAGATACCTCGGAGGCACATCTCAGTATGGATTATGGTATTGACAGATAGAGGGATTGAAGCTTTAGGGCTTCACAGATGCAGATTGTGCAGGGAGTCCATCAGATCGAAAGAGCACTTTAGGAGGAATTTTCAACCTTGGTTTAGCTGCAATTTCTTGGTACAGCAGGAAACAGGGCTTAGTTGCACTTAGCTCAACAAAGGCTGAATACATGGCTGCGAGTCAGGCAACATGTGAGGCTATTTGGATGCAGAAAATTCTAGTTGGATTCTTTGGTTAGAGGATGGATCCAACTGTGATCTATTGCGATAATCAAAGTTTTATCAAACTCTCCAAGAATCTAGTATTTCATGATAGGTCTAAGCACATCGATATTAGGTATCATCATCTTTGAGACAATGTGGTGAAGAGGATGATGTTGTTGATGTATGTTTTGGCTGAGGAACGGGATGCAGATATTTTGACTAAGGCATTGTCAAAATGCAAATTCAAGTTCCACTGAGACAAGATTGGGGTGACAATAAATTCCTTTCTTGTTAAGAGGGAATGTTGAAAATAGCAACAAGATATGCTAAATATAGAAATGCTAAAAATATCATTGCTATAAATAGCATTTTAGGATACATTCCAATTTTAGTTAGTCCCCGAACTAAAATTGAGAATTAAAATTCGAATTTGATCTTAGCAGTTGTTTAAAAAATAATTAATTAATTCATCAAACATGTCACCAATATACATTGTATAGCTCATTCTGTAGGTCATTCTATAGGTCACACCAACATATCTGAGCATAGGGGTCTCATACTTATCTACGAATCATAAGGAAGCATTGATGCCTTATGAAAATAGTTACATTATCATATATTAAGTCATATATTCATTATTCATTAATTTGTAAATCAAAGCATGATGTGAGCCATACATCAAGTATGTCATTAAACATACTCATAAACAACAGAAATAGAAAGGATATAATAGCCATAAAAACTACATATGAAAAATTATATTTACCCATCAAATATAAGAGGAAAGAAGATCTTATTAACATAAGAAAATTTCAACCAGGTCTAGGATTTCCAATACCACCCAACCATGGATTGGATGAATCAAATATTTCTTTTAGCCAATCACCCTAGTGCCATATTCCAAGCATGAATGTGGGATCTCATAAAATAACTCAAGAAAACAAAACCAGGGCTTCCAGAGGCCAAACCACCTCAACCCTCAACCAATGATTCCATCTCACAGTCAGAAACCACAAACCATCATCAGGTTGGTCTCTACCCAAGTTGTTTAAGGCTCTAGAGCATTTTTTCCAACTAGGGCTTCTACGACTAGTAACTCAAACCACAACTATTGTTGGGCTTCCAGAGTGTTTTTCCAACTAGGGCTTCTAGGACTAGTAACTCAACCCACCAAGGGTTTCCAGAGTATTTTTACAACTAAGGATTCCAGGACTAGTAACTCAAGCCAAGCTATTAGAGGGCCTCTAGAGCGTTTTTCCAACTAAGCCTTCCAAGAACTATTAAATTAACTCATAGCCATAAGGAACATGGGAACCAACTAGAAAAGAACAGGTAACACACCCGCAACACCATGGCTATCTTAGAAATGGCAAGGCTAGGAAAATCAACCATCAGTCCAGGCAATCCTCCATGGCAATGATAGAACATAACCAAGAAACCACATGCATGTGCCATGCATGCCAAAACTAGCAAGGAAATCATACATGCAACTTGGTACTTGTAAGAAAAATCCACTATAGCTTTTGATCCTGGTCTCTCCTTGTCCTTTCCTACTCTTCCTTTCCCTTCTTGCGCCAAATACCAAGTATGCCACACCCTTACAAGGATGCTCCAAGAAATCTCTAAGTGTCCAAGAGTATGAGAGACAGAGTAGAATAGAGAGTTCCAAGCTAAAACTGACCAAAGTTTGTCAACTAATCCTTAAAATCCTTTTTATTAATGAGGCATCCATTTTCTTTAATTTTCCATTATTTTCCTTCATTTTCCTCCTCACATGAAACCTATGACATTTCACCTTCATTTTCTCCTAATTTCCATTATTTTCAATAATAAAATGCCAATAAATGTCTCATTCCTTTCCAAAGCCTTTTCCATTGCCTTTTCCAATTTCCGTACCCATTAATTAATAACAAGTGATACCCATCACTATGATTTTACCCAATATTTAGCTTAGTTTACATGTCCCATGACCATGGTTAATATATTTTCCTTTATTAACTTTATTACATGGATCTTGACCAGGGGTGTTACAGAATCCTTCCCCTTGGGAGAACACCATCCGCGGTGTTCAATGACACCTACAACTAGCAAGACTGCTAAAACGTAAAACACATTAACCATGGATCTTTATAACTTAGCTCATTCCAGTATTTACAATGATCATCTTGCTGAGAATCAAACCAACATGAGAAACATAACCACATGACAACCATAACAACATGACACCCACACCACTTATTGGAGCTTTATAACACAACTTCTGGTGGTATTTACATCCATATACATATATAAATATACCAAAACAACACACCAAACATTGCCAAAAACAATTGCTGAACTAGTGAATAGAGAAGGATACATAGCCCACATCTAATCCATCATCTCCCATGTAGCTTTATCAGGCCCAAAGTGCTTCCACTGCAATTTAACCAGCATGATTTCAAAATCTGGAGTATGAGCATATTTCTCTGCAAAATGCAGCGATGTTTCAACTGGAATTCTCCTTCTAGCTCCACTTGAAATACAAACCAATCAATCACATGATTAACATCTTTAACATACTTCTTAAGCAATGACACATGGAAAACATCATGGACTCTCATTGTTAGAGGTAGTGCAAGCCGATATGCTACTAGTCCAATCCTCTCAAGAATTTTGAAAGGTACACAATACCGAGGTTCCATCTTCGCACATAATCCAATCCTCAAGGATCTCTTCTTTTGCTTGATGCGATGGTACAACTATTTTCCAACCTGAAACTCCTTAAACATATTTTTTTGATCTCCATAACTCTTATTTCTATCTTGTGCTTCCTTCAAATTCTTCTTGATTACCTGCATTTCTTCTTCCATCTCTGGCAACATGTCTGGTCCAATCAAGACCCTGTTAACTTGATCACTCCAATTGATGGGAGCATTACAACTGCACTAATCCATGTGGCTTGAGAGACACACACAGGACAAAAAGGGCTCATGAAAGCTCGAAAATCAAAGTGATCAAAATGATTTCAAACCAGGTCAAGAGCGAATATCTCCTCATCCTGATCGCGGTGATGTGAACGATTCATCAAACCGAGTCCATATCAAAATTTAGAAGCAATCAAAGTTTGGTTGACTTTTTGTTCACTAGGCAGGCTTAAGGAGGCCACAATTTGGACAAAACACGGCCACCAGATTTCGACCAACCTGGGCTAGATTCAAGGTGAATTTGTGGCCTTGTTAATTTGGCCAATATCCCTTATTTTCTAAAGGTTGGAAAGTCTCCCCTTTTCTTTTAAAATAAAAAAATAATATATATGGTGGCGGGCCATGACCCTCGCCACCACCCTCGAACCCCAAAATTACATAATAGTTATAAACATTTTGGGGCTGATAGGCCATGACCCCCATTGTCCACACCCCCATCCCAAACATTACAAAAACTAAAAATTAAAGTTGGCTCGGCAGCCATCACCCTGTCGAGCCCTCCACCATACATGCAACCATATGTATATGGGGTGGGCACGGGCCACCTCCGGTTGACCCGGCCCACACTCGATCGACACCATCTTTACTCCAATCAAATGATAATGGGAAACTATGGTAAGAGCGGGGGTTGAACCTGCCTGGCCCCCAAGTGGGTGGCTCCATTAATGTGGAACAGTACCAAAACAACGCATCATTAAAACATTAAAATGCGCCAACAAACATTTAAACAAATGTGCCATGGATACAGAGGTATGGGGGTGGGCCACCCAATGCAGACCCGAAGCCCCATTCAAAACTCATTTTGTTTAAACCAAATAATAATGTGTTAAGAAAAGGGAGGGGCGGTGTTTGACCACCCGACCCCTCCTCAACTAATGCCTATTTTTACCATTGCACCAAACTGATTACATTTGAATATCCGCTTGGAGAAACTCATATAAACCCAATTTTCTTAGTGCACAAGGTAGATGGAGGAGGCTAGGAGCCCACACAAAAATCGATGCAGGTGGAACCATGACTGCTATAGAAACAAGGAGCAGAATCATGATGCTTGAAACTTTCCCGAGGATGTAATTTTTCTCCATGCTGCAATATAGTCAAGTTTACAGTCGTTTTTCATAGCTTTCCATAGGAATTGCAATGGGAAGGTCAGATTTGCCTTTTGAGTTGCATATTTCCAGTCCACCCATGGAGCAGAATTTTAGAGGAATCTTGGGGGAATTTAAAAGATTCCTTGAGCGCCAGATTCTCAATTTCTCAAAATTCAGAAGTTTGACAGTCGATCTTGCACTATTCGACACCACAAATCTAATGGTCCATTCATATTTTCCATTTCCACATTTTATTTTCTATCCACTTTCCTAAGTGGAATGCAGGTGTCAGCATTCATGTGTGAGTAGCCATTTTCATGTCATTTGATGTCGTGAGATCGATGTTCCGAGCAACTTCAGCCGTTTGACATCTGCTTCTTCAGATGGCCCCTAGTTGTGAGGTATATGCAGTGTATTCATGTAGTTCTCTTGCTATGCATTGTGCTGCACAGATCTTTGTTTGATGTTTGATGTGGGATCTTGTTTTCATACTGGTTTCATGGTTCCTTCTTGATGTGATGTGGAATCATATGTGTGATGTACTTGTTATCATGATTATTCATGTTGTGTTTTTAGATCCCTTTGTTGTAGGTTGATGGGATACTCATGTTGTCGTCAGGCATGTTTGCAGTGAAATCCCTTTTATGCGATGTTGGCAGGATGCTCACCATGCATGAGTTTGTGTCACAAGAATAGGAGTCTTTTTGACTGAGAGTTCTTGTAGTGGAACATCTCTTAGAGCCTCTCCTATGTGAGGGAATTTTCCTTGTATGATCACAACATCATCTCTTGTGTACATCATCACTATTGACAACACTTAATGCAGTGGCTTACACAATCTTGACACCGGGTCCCGAAGATGTAGTCCATCCTGGACGAATTCCGTTATCAACAACTTACGTTTTCATGTGTTGATGATTGACATGTTCCTCTTCTTTACAACATGCAGATGTATTCACTTATGTTCTTTTAAAAATACAATTTAACACATCATGAAAGTAAAAGGTCTTGGAAGGGTCCTTTGTGACACCCGAACCTAGATCAAGTGGTATCAGAGCGGTCTTTTCATTGATGTGAATTCTATCATGAAAAATGGAATGTACAGTGATAGAGGATGAAAAAGGGATGTACAAGACCATGCTCAAAATTTACAAAAGAGTGGAAATGATGTATGAAACTCTACAGAAAGAGACATGATGTATGTGTCTTGATGAAGATTTTTTTGTTTTCGAAAATCATGCCACATAAATTGGCTCCAAACTGTTGAAGAGAATGGGATATGAAGGAAAAGGCTCGGGCATTAGTGGCCAAGGCATTGTCAATCCCATCAAAGTGGGGGAATTACCCCATCAGACAGGACTTGGGTATGTCAAAAAGGAAGTTAGGGAATGCACTGAGGCAACTAGCAAACCACCAACAATAGATGAGAAGCTGTCATCAGTTCTTTCCAAATCAACAAAGGTAAAAGGTGTTGATTTCCTTTTAGTTTCATCATCACATAGTATGCTTTATGTTGGAGATGTGGAGATCCCAATTATAGGGACAAACATGAAGCTCCTTACAAGGACGAGGCACAAGGAGGAAGAAAAACTTGGTGTTAAAAACCAAGGCATAATTCAACCATTCGAGGTTGTGCAGAGACCTCATATTGCAGGATCGAGATACACTAAAGGAGAATGCTCAAAGGTGTCAGATTTGTCTGAGACATCATCAAAATTGTCGAGGAAAGAGAATGATGGGAAAACATCCCCATCATCCCATGGTAGTTTCCATTGTAGGGAAAGAGCTGAGGCAAGCTCTCATCGCCATACTTACACCAGAGACAGCAGTGAAAGGTATAACCACTCTCGAAATTCGAATGTTCATGTTAATTATAATCACGTTGGTAATGATCAATGTAAAATATGGCATCGAAAAACATGTACCTTTTGTGGATTATATAACCATACATTTTCTAAGTGTTGGAAAGGAATAGCAACACACAAAAGGATAAGGCATGAAAGACCCTCTCAACAGCAGGTAAAGAAACATGTTAAGTAGATCTAGAGGAAGAAAACCTACTACAATCATTGCGATAGAAGTGGCCATCAAAGAGCCACATGTTGGAGGCTCCATCCAGAGCAACGCCTTAAAGACAAAGCATCAGTGCATGAACCAGGTGAAGCAGTTGTTCGACCATCAAATGCACCACAAGGAGGCGACCCATTCCCCTTGATAAGTGAAAAATGGTTTCTAGATATGTTAGCATTTCATGTTCATGCTTTTGTAAATGATTTGTTGCATTTTAAAATGTAAAATTGATGATGTGTTTCCATCACTTGTTCAGTAACAATAATGTTTGATATTATTTTGGGTTGCATGTTAAACTTTGAACGTGATGTCGTGCTTCCATTGCTTGTCAAGACAATAGTGTTTGACCTTATGATTGTAAATCATGTGTTGCAGTGATGATGTGTTTTTCATCACTTGTTGAAGCAACAATGATATGTTGGCCTTATTTTCGTAGCTGGAGTGTTGTGTCCATCTTGATGTAAACTTGACCATCAAGTATGTGTTATAAACTCATGGCAAGTGTGGGACGCTTGGGTCATTATTTGGTCATGAAAGTCAAGAATGTAATTTGTGAAACAATGTACTACAGGTTGTAGAAGTAGTGGGTGTCGACTTATTGCTTAAGGCTCCGAAGAACAAAGGTGAAAGAGATGGAAGCGAGACCTTTCAGGACACTTGTGATGCAGACAAGGAAGTTGTAGATTATTTTTCATGCTTTTGGAGGACCAAAAGCTCCTCAGTGGGGAGGATTGATCCAGGTGGCTCCAGAGATACACACAGGACAAAGAGGGCTCATGAAAGCTTGAAAATCAAAGTGATCAGAATGATTTTGAACTAGGGCCAGAGAAAATATCTCATCATCCTGATCGTGGTGATGTGAACGGTTCATCAAACCGAGTTTGTATGCAAAAGTTAGAAGCAGTAAAAGTTCGGTTGACTTTTTGCTGATTGGGCAGGCTTAAGGAGGCCATAATTTTGGCAGAACCTGGCCACCAGAATCTGGCCAACCTGGGCCAAATTCCGGGTGAATTTTTGGCCTTGCTAATTTTCCCAATATCCCTTATTTTCTAAAGGTTGGAAAATTTCCACTTTTCTTTTAAAATAAAAGAATAACATATATGGTGGTGGGACATGACCCCCACCACCACCCTCGGACCCCAAAATTACATAACAATTATAAATTTTTTGGGGCCAATAGGTTGTGACCCCTATTAGCCCCTCACCCAAAACATTACAAAAACTAAAAATTTAAGTTGGCTTGGCAGCCATCACCCTACCAAACCCTCCACCATACACACAACCATATATATATCTAGTGGGCACAAGCCATCTTCGATGGACCCGAACAATGACTGCTGTAGAAATAGGGAGCATAACCATGATCCTTGAAATTTTCCCGAGGAGGTAATTTTTCTCCATGTTGCAATAAAGTGAAGTTTACAGTCATTTTTCACAGTTTTTTGTAGGGATCGCAATGGCAAGCTCATATTTGCCTTTTGAGTTGCATATTTCCAGTCCACCCATGGAGAAAAATTTTAGAGGAATCTTAGGGGACTCTAAAAGATTTCTTGAGTGCTAGATTCTCAATTTCTCAGAATTCAGAAGTTTGACAATCAATTTTTCACTATTTGACGCCACAAATCTAATGGTGCATCCATATTTTCCATTTGCACATTTTATTTTCCAACCACTTTCCTAAGTTGAATGCAGGTGTCAACATTCATTTGCGAGTAGCCATTTCCGTATGATTCGATGTCGTGAGATCAATGGTCTGAGCAGCTTCAGCTGTTTGAAATCCGCTTCTTCAGATGGCCCCTAGCTATGAGGTATATGTAGTGTATTCATGTACTTCTTTTGCTATGCATTGTGCTGCACAGATCTTTGTTTGATATTTGACGTGGGATCTTGTTTTCATACTGGTTTCATGATTCCTTGTTGATGTGATGCAGAATCATATGTGTGATGTACTTGTTATCACGATTCTTCATATTGTGTTTTCAAATCCCTTTGTTGTAGGTTGATGGGATACTCATGTTGTCATCATGCATGCTTGCAGTGAGATCCCTTTTATGCCATGTTGACAAAATGCTCACCATGCATGAGTTTGTGTCACACTAATAAGAGTCTTTTTGACTGGGAGTTTCTGTAGTGGAACATCTCTTAGAGCCTCTCCTACGTGAGGGAATTTTCCTTGTATGATATTGACATCATATCTTGTGTACATTTTCACTATTGACAACACTTAATGCAGTGGCCTACACAATTTTGACACTGGGGCCCAGAGACGTAGTCCCTCCTGGATGAATTTTGTTATCAACAGCTTATGTTTTCATGTGTTGACGATTGACATGTTCTTCTTCTTTACAACATGCAAATGTATTCACTTATGTTCTTTTAAAAATGCAATTTAACACATCACGAAAGTAAAAGGTCTTGGAAGCATCCTTTGTCACACCCAGACATGGATCAAGTGGTATCAGAGTGGTCCATACATTGATGTGAATTCTGGCATGAACAATGGAATGTACGCTGATAGAGGATGAAAAAGCGATGTACGAGACCATGCTAAAAATTTATAAAAGATTGGAAATGATGTATGAAACTCTACAGAAAGAGATAGAGGAAAAAGAGAGATTGTAACTTCAGTTGCAAACCATAGAAGAGGCCCTAGAAGAACTGAAGCAAAAAAACCAAATTCCTCAAACAGATAACGATGAATTGAAGATACGTCTACATGAACAGAAAGAGGAAAAACAAAGTTTTCTATGACAGATGCAAGTCAAGGATGAGGCCTTGGAAAAGTTGTAGCATGACCCATCTGAGGAAAAATGTAATTTTCTAAATTCATGTATGTGTCTTGATGATGATTTCGTTGTTTTCGAAAATCATACCACAAGAATTGGCTCCAAACTGTTGAAGAGAATGGGATATGAAGGAAAAGGCTTGGGAATTAATGGCCAAGGCATTGTGAATCCCATCAAAGTGGAGGAATTACCCTATCAGATAGGACTTGGGTATGTCAAAAAGGCAGTTAAGGAATGTGCTGAGACAACTAGTGAACCACCAACAACAGATGATGAGAAGTTGTCATCTGTTCTTCCCAAATCGACAGAGGAGGTAAAAGATGTTGATTTCATTTTAGTTTCATCATCACAAAGTATGATTTCTATTGGAGATGTGGAGATCGCAATTACAGGGACAAACATGAAGCTGCTTACAAGGACGAGGCACGAGGAGGAAGAAAAACTTGGTGTTAATAACCAAGGCATAATTCAACCATTTGAGGTTGTGCAGAGACCTCAATTTGTAGGATCGAGATACACTAAAGGAGAATGCTCAAAGGTGTTAGATTCATCCGAGACATCATCAAAATCATCGAGGAAAGAGAATTATGGGAGAACATCCCCATCATCCCATGGTAGTTTCCATTGTAGGGAAAGAGCTGAGGCATGCTCTCATTGCCATACATACATCAGAAATAGCAAGGAAAGGTATAACCATTCTCAAAATTTGAATGTTCAGGTCGATTATAATCACGTTGGTAATGATGAACATAAAATATGGCATTGAAAAACATGTACCTTTTGTGGATTATATAACCATACATTTTCTAAGTATTGGAAAAGATTAGCAGCACACAAAAGGATAAGGCATGAAAGATCCTCTCAACAGCAGGTAAATAAACATGTTAAGCAGATCTAGAGGAAGAAAACCTACTGGAATCATTGCGATAGAAGTGGCCATCAGAGAGCCACATGTTGGAGGCTCCATCCAGAGCAGCGCCTTAAAGACAAAGCGTCGGTGCATGAACTAGGTGAAGCAATTGTTTGACCATCAAATGTCCCACAAGGAGGCGACCCATTCACCTTGATAAGTGAAAAATGGTTTCTAGATATGTTAGAATTTCATGTTCATGCTTTTGTAAATGATTTGTTGCATTTTAAAATGTAAAAGTGATTATGTGTTTCCATCACTTGTTCAGTAACAATGATGTTTGACATTATTTTGGGTTGCATGTTAAACTTTGAAAGTGATGTTGTGTCTCCACCACTTGTCAAGACAATAGTGTTTGACCTTATGATTGTAAATCATGTGTTACAGTGATGATGTGTTTTCCATCACTTGTTGAAGCAACAATGATATGCTAGCCTTATTTTCGTAGCTGGAGTGTTGCGTCCATCTTGATGTAAACTTGACCATCGAGTATGTGTTATAAACTCATGGCAAGTGTGGGATGCTTGGGTCATTATTTGGTCATGAAAGTCAAGAATGTAATTTGCGAAATAATGTACTGCAGGTTGTAGAAGTAGCAGGTGTCGACTCATTGCTTAAGGCTCCGAGGAACAAAGGTGAAGGAGATGGAAGCAAGACCTTTCAGGATGCTTGTGATGCAGACAAGGTATAGAGAAGTTGTAGATTATTTTTCATGCTTTTGGAGGGCCAAAAGCTCCGCAGTGGGGAGGATTGATCCCAGTGGCTCTAGAGACACACACAGGACAAAGAGGGCTCATGAAAGCTCAAAAATCAAAGTGATCAGAATGATTTTGAACTAAGGCTAGAGCAAATATCTCGTCATCCTCATTGTGGTGATGTGAACGGTTTGTCAAACCGAGTCTGTATGCAAAAGTTGGAAGCAGTCAAAGTTCAGTTGACTTTTTGCTAACTAGGCAAGCTTAAGGAGGCCACAATTTGGGCAAAACTCGGCCGCAGGATTCTTGCCAACCTGGGCCATATTTCGGGCAAATTTCTGGCCTCGTTAATTTTCCCAATATCCCTTATTTTCTAAACGTTTGAAAAATTCCACTTTTCTTTTAAAATAAAAAAACTAATATATATGGTTTGGGCCATGACCCCTGCCACCGCCCTCGAACCCCAAAATTACATAACAATTACAAATTTTTTGGGGTCGACGGGCTGTGACCCCTA
>APFE030113171.1:90143-117423 GCA_000404065.3 Pinus taeda
CCCCACGACCACAAACATTACAAAAGGTAAAAATTAAAGTTGGCTTGGTGGCCATCATCCTGCCAAACCCTCCACCATACACGTAACCATATGTATATCTCATGGGCATGCGCCACCTCCAATGGACTTGACCCACACACGATCAAAACCATCTCTGCTCCAATCAAATGATGATGGGAAACTATGGTAAGGGAGCTGGCGGGGGTCGAACCCGCTTGGCCCACATGGTCGTCCCCCAAGCGGGCATCCCCATTAATGTGGAATGGTACCCAAACAACGCACCATTAAAACATTAAAATGCGCCAACAAACATTTAAACAAACACATCACGGATACGGATGGTATGGGGGGGGGGCTGCCCAATGCGGACCCGACCCCCCATTCAAAATTCATTTTGTTTAAACCAAACAATATTGTGTTAAAAAAAAGGGAGGGGCAGGGTTTGACCGCCTAACCCCTCCTCAACTAATTCCTATTTTTACCACTGCACCAAACTGATTACATTGGAATATCTACCTGAAGAACCTAACATAAACCTAGTTTTCTTAGTGCACAGGGCAGATGGAGGAGGCTATGAGCACATATGCAAATCAATGCAGGTGGAAACATGATTGTTGTAGAAACAGGGAGTGGAACCATCATCCATGAAATTTTCCCGAGGAGATAATTTTTCTCCATGTTGGAATATAGTTAGTTTACAGTCGTTTTTCATGGTTTTCCACAGGGATCACAATGGCAAGGTTGGATTCGGCTTTTGAGTTGCATATTTCCAGGCCACCCATGGAGGAGAATATTTGAGGAATCTAGGGGAATCTAAAAGATTCCTTGAGCCCCAGATTCTCAATTTCTCAAAATTTAGAAATTTGACAGTCGATTTTGCACTATTCGATGCCACAAATCTGATGGTGTGTTCAAATTTTTTATTTGCACATTTTATTTTCTACCTACTTTCCAAGTGGAATGCAGGTGTCAGGATTCATGTGTAAGCAACCATTTTCATGTGATTCAATGCCGTGAGATCGATGGTCCGAGTAGCTTCAGTAGTTTGACATCCACTTCTTTAGATGGCCCCAGGCTGTGAGGTATACGTAGTGTAGTCATGTACTTCTTTTGCTATGCATTGTGTTGCACAGCTCCATGTTTGATGTTTGATGTGGGATCTTGTTTTCATACTTGTTCCTTGATTCCTGCTTGATGTTATGCAAAATCATATGTGTGATGTACTTGTTATCATGATTCATCATGTTGGGTTCTGAGATCCCTTTGTTGTATGTTGATGACATACTCATGTTGTTGGCATGCATGTTTGCAGTGAGATCACTTTTATGCCATGTTGGTGGGATGCTCATCATGCATGAGTTTGTGTCATATTGATAGGAGTCTTTTTGACTGAGAGTTCCTGTAGCGGAACATCTCTTAGAGCCTCTCCTGCGTGAGGGCATTTTCCTTGTATGATTGCGACATCATCTCTTGTGTACGTCATCACTATTGACAACACTTAATGTAGCAGCCTACACAATCTTGACACCAGGGCCCGAAGACGTAGTCCCTCCTAGACGAATTCCATTATCAACAGCTTATGTTTTGATGTGTTGATGATTAACATGTTCCTCTTCTTTACAACATGCAGATGTATTGACCTATGTTCTTTTAAAAATGCAATTTAACACATCACGAAAGTAAAAGGTCTTGGAAGGGTCCTTTGTCATACCCGGAACTGGATGAAGTGGTATCAGAGCAATCTTTGCATTGATGTGAATTCTAGCATGAACAATGGAACGTAAAGCGACAGAGGATGAAAAAGCGATGTACGAGACCATGCTCAAAATTTACAAAAGAGTGGAAATAATGTATGAAACTCTATAGAAAGAGACAGAGGAAAAGGAGCAATTGCAACTTCAGTTGCAAGCCACAGAAGAGGCCCTAGAAGAATTGAAGCAAAACAACCAAAGTCCTCAAACAGATAACGCTGAATTGAAGACGCGCCTACATGAAGAGAAAGAGGACAAACAAAGTTTGCTACAACAACTGTAAGCAAAGGAGGAGGCCTTGGAAAAGCTACAGCATGACCCATGTGATTTAAAATGTAATTCTCTAAATTCATGTATGTGTCTTGATGATGATTTTGTTCTTTCCGTAAATCATAACATAGGGATTGGCTCCAAACTGTTGAAGGGAATGGGATATGAAGGAAAAGGCTTGGGCATTAATGGCCAAGGCATTGTCAATCCCATCAAAGTGGAGGAATTACCCCATCAGATAGGACTTGGGTATGTCAAAAAGGATGTTAGGGAATGCGCTAAGACAACTAGAGAACCGCCAACAACAGATCATGAGAAGTCATCATCAGTTCTTTCCAAATCGACAGAGGAGGTAAAAGATGTTGATTTCCTTTTAGTTTCATCATCACATAGTATGATTTCTGTTGGAGATGTGGAGATCCCAATTACAGGGACAAACATGAAGCTCCTTACAAGGACGAGGCACGAGGAGGAAGAAAAACTTGGTGTTAATAACCAAGGCATAATTCCACCATTCGAGGTTGTGAACAAACCTCAATTGTAGGATCGACATACACTAAAGGAGAATGATAAAAGGTGTTAGATTCATCCGAGACATCGTCAAAATCATCGATGAAATAAAATGATGGGAAAACATCCCCATCATCGCATGGTAGTTTCCATTGTAGGGAAAAAGATGAGAAAAGCTCTCATCACCATACTTACAGCAGAGACAGCAAGGAAAGGTATAACCACTCTCAAAATTTGAATGTTCATGTCGATTATAATCACGTTGGTAATGATGATCGTAAAATATGGAATTGAAAAACTTGTACCTTTTGTGGATTATATAACCATACATTTTCTAAGTGTTGGAAAAGAATAACAACACACAAAAGAATAAGGCATGAAAGACCCTCTCAATAGCAGGTAAAGAAACATGTTAAGTAGATCTAGAGGAAGAAAACCTACATCAATCATTGTGATAGAAGTGGCCATCAAAGAGCCACATGTTGGAGGCTCCATCCAGAGGAGCGCCTTAAAGACAAAGCATTGGTGCATGAACCAGTTGAAGTAGTTGTTCGACCATCGAATGCGCCACAAGGAGGTGACCCATTCACCTTGATAAGTGAAAAATGGTTTCTAGATATGTTAGCATTTCATGTTCATGCTTTTGTAAATGATTTGTTGCATTTTAAAATGTAAAATTGATGATGTGTTTCCATCACTTGGTCAGTAACAACGATGTTTGATTATTTTGGGTTGCATGTTAAACTTTGAAAGTGATGTTGTGTTTCCATCACTCGTCAAGACAATTGTGTTTGACCTTATGATTGTGAATCACGTGTTGCAGTGATGATGTGTTTTCCATCACTTGTTGAAGCAACAATGATATGTTGGACTTGTTCTCGTAGCTGGAGTGTTGTGTCCATCTTGATGTAAACTTGACCATCGAGTATGTGTTATAAGCTCGTGGCAAGTGTGGGATGCTTGGGTCATTATTTGGTCATGAAAGTCAAGAATGTAATTTGTGAAACAATGTACTACAGGTTGTAGAAGTAGTATGTGTTGGCTCATTGTTTAAGGCTTCGAAGAACAAAGGTGAAGGAGATAAAAGCAAGACCTTTCAGGACGCTTGTGATGCAGACAAGGTATAGAGAAGTTGTAGATTATTTTTCATGCTTTTGGAGGACCAAAAGCTCCTCAATGTGCACGATTGATCCAGGTGGCTCCAAAGACACACATAGGACAAACAGGGCTCATGAAAGCTCAAAAATCAAAGTGACCAGAATGATTTTGAACTAGGGCCAGAGCAAATATCTCGTCATCCTGATCATGGTGATGTGAATGGTTCGTCAAACTGAGTCTATATGAAAAAATTAGAAGCAGTCAAAGTTTGGTTGACTTTTTGCTGACTGGGCAAGCTTAAGGAGGCCACAATTTGGGTAGAACCCATCCATTGGATTCTAGCCAACCTGGGCCAGGTTTCAGGTGAATTTTTGGCCTCATTAATTTTCCCAATATCCTTATTTTCTAAAGGTTGGAAAATTTCCCCTTTTCTTTTAAAATAAAAAAAATAATATATATGGTGGCGGGACACGACCCCCGCCATCGCCCTCGAACCCAAAAATTACATAACAATTATAAGAATTTTGGGGCCGATAGGCTGTGACCCCTATTAGCCACCCCCTCCCCAAACATTACAAAAACTGAAAATTAAAGTTGGCTTGGCAGCCATCACCATACCAAACCCTCCACCATACATGCAACAATACGTATATCTGGTGGGCATGAGCCACCTCTGATGGACCCGACCCACACCCAATCAACACCATCTCCACTCCAATCGAATGATGACGGGAAACTATGGTAAGGGAGCTGGTGAGGGTCGAACCCACCCGGCCCACGTGGCCGTCCCCCAAGCGGGCAGCCCCATTAATTCGGAATGGTACCTAAACAATGCACCATTAAAACATTAAAACGTGCCAACAAACGTTTAAACAAACACATCATGGATACAAATGGTATGGGGGCGGGCCTCCCAATGTGGACCTGACCCCCCATTCAAAATTCATTTTGTTTAAACCAAAAAATAATGTGATAAAAAAATGGAGGGGCAGGGTTTGACCACCAGACCCCTCCTCAACTAATTCCTATTTTTGCCACTGCACCAAACTGATTACATTGGAATATCTGCTTGGAGAAACTCATATAAACCTATTTTTCTCAGTGCATAGGGCAGATGGAGGAGGCCAGGAGTGCGCATGCAAATCGATGCAGGTGGAACCATAACTGCTGTAGAAATAGGGAGCGAAACCATGATCCTTGAAATTTTCTCGAGGAGGTAATTTTTGTCCATGTCGGAATATAGTCAGTTTATAGTCGTTTTTCATGGTTTTCCGCGGGGATCACAATGGCGAGGTCAGATTCAGCTTTTGAGTTGCATGTTTCCAGTCCACCCATGGAGGAGAATCTTTGAGGAATCTAGGGGAATCTAAAAGATTCCTTGAGCCCTAGATTCTCAATTTCTCATAATTCAGAAATTTGACAGTCGATTTTGCACTATTCGACGCCACAAATCTGATGGTGTGTTCAGATTTTTCATTTGTACATTTTACTTTCTAGACACTTTCCTAAGTGGAATCCAATTGTCAGGATTCATGTGTAAGTAGCCATTCTCATGCATTTTAATGCCGCGAGACCGATGGTCCAAGCAACTTCAACAATTTGACATCCACTTCTTCAAATGGCCCCTGGCTGTGAGGTATACGCAGTGTATTCATGTACTTCTTTTTCTATGCATTGTGCTGCACGAATCCCTGTTTGATGTTTGATGTTGGATCTTGTTTTCATACTTGTTTCATGATTCCTGCTTGATGTGATGTAGAATGATATGTGTGATGTACTTGTTGTCATGACTTGTCATGTTGTGTTTTGAGATCCCTTTGTTGTATGTTGATGAGATACTCACGTTGTTGTCATGCATGTTTGCAGTGAGTTCACTTTTATGCCATGTTGGTGGGATGCTCATCATGCATGAGTTTGTGTCATACTAATAGGAGTCTTTTTCACTGAGAGTTCCTGTAGCGGAACATCTTTTAGAGCCACTCCTGAATGAGGGAATTTTCCTTGTATGACTGCGACATCATCTCTTATGTACACCATCACTATTGATAGCACCTATACCATCTTGACACCAAGGCCCAGAGACGTAGTCCCTCCTGGACGAACTCCATTATCAACGGCTTATGTTTTCATGTGTTGATGATTGACATGTTCCTCTTATTTACAACATGCAGATGTATTCACTTATGTTCTTTTAAAAATATAATTTAACACATCACGCTAGTAAAAGGTCTTGGAAGGGTCCTTTGTCCCACCTGGACCTGGATCATTCGCCCATAAAATGGCTCAGGCAGACTCATCCTCAAATATTCCTGATACTCGTTGTTATAAGAAAACTAAACCAGTGGAAGATATTCTTCCCGCGTTCGCTACTAATTCATGATGTACATTCTCAACATGTTCTCCAAAATTTAGTTCACCCTCTTTGTCTATCCATTTGTCTACAGATGATAAGTTGTGATAAAGGCCAACCTTGTACCCAAACCTGCAAATAGCTCTTTCCATAACTGAGAAGTAACTTACCATCCCTATTTGATATGATCTTCTTTGGTATACCATACAACCTCACTATATTCATGATGAATACTTGTGCTACATCATTATCTGAATATGTTGACATCACTACAATGAAGTGCACTTAGGCTTAGTCAACCTGTCCACAAAAACCATGATAGAATCATGTTATCTAGATGTCCTCGACAAACCTATAATGAAGTCCATGGTAATGACCTCCCATTTCCACACAGGAATTAGAATTTGCTGTAGAGACCACCTATATGATTACACTTTTGTTTCACCTATTGACAATCCAAGCATCTAGCCACAAAATTTGCCACTTCCTTCTTCAAGTTCAACTAATAGTATAATTTCTTCACCATTGTCAATGTATTCTGATGTCTTGGATGACCTGAATATGGCTTAGCATGAAATTCCCTCAATATAATCTTCTTGAGCTCATTGTTGCCTAACACATATATCTTATCCTTAAAATTTACCAAGCCATCTGCTATGAGATGATAGTCCATATCTTGATCACATGTACATGTTGTAACATATGCATAAGCTCCATATACTTGTCATCCTTTTGTTCTACCTTTGATCCTGTAAATTTATCCCATAAGTGCTCATATATACTATATGATTCACATGTATCCTCCTACTAAGGGCATTTGCAACCATGTTCTCTTTACCTTTAATGTACCTAATCTCAAAATCGAACTCACTGATTGTGGCCAACCATCTAGCTTGCTAGAATTTAGATTTGGTTGGTCAAATAGATACCTCAATCCACTGTCATCAGTCATCAAGTGGAATCACCTGCCAAGATGATAGTGCCTCCATGTCTTCAAATCATGGATAATCACTGACAACTCAAGATCATGTGATGGATAATTATTCTCGTGCTCATTAAGTTTCCACAAATCATAGCATACTACCTGTCCTTCTTGCATAAGGACTTGTTGAAGCCCCGAAAATCGGGTCGATAACAAGGGGGATACCCACCCGGTCCGGACCTTGGTTGGCAGCTCCTTATCCGTTTGGTATAGCTGGTCCGACTGGGGATAATGGGACCAGTTTCCCAATCTAAGGGTGTGTGTGTGTGTAGAGTTCAATGATGCTGATCTAAGAGTACTTAAAGCTAATTTAATTTAGATTCTTAAACTAATTCTATGCTATTGTAATCTAATGAGAAACAACACATCTAATCTACGCTAACCCGGGGTGTATTTCTTCTATTATGCGATCTAAAGAGATTTCAAACAATAACTGGTAATAAAGATCATTAAGCTATCATAAGAATAGAAATCAATTAAGAAAAACCACTTTGCATAAGAAGTTAGGCAAAACAGTTGTGAACAGCATATCGCATAATAAGTTATTCATATATCAGACATAAATAAATGACTCCACCGTACAGAAGTGCCAAATGGTAACTCATACATTCATGAAATAACATATAAACAACTGAAAAATGTAAATCACTTTAAAAATATAAGCAGAAATGGCCAAGAGATAAAAGTACCACTTATGACTAATCCTACTCATAAACTTCAAGCAAAAACGATTTATCTCTACTTGTTCTAACATCTACTAAGAGTACAAAAGTGCAACGTTAGTAGCAAACATCAAATGCAAACATTAATAAATCTCGATCCATCCATTCATCAAAACCTCCTCTGAGGGTGCAGAAGTGCATGTTCCGAGGACAAGTTTTTGACAAATTTATGGACCCTTCTCTAAATGCCTGAGAAGGGTTTAAATACTGCTAGGTAATTAACTTAATTACATAAATTTAGGATACGGTTTTAAATGACCGCCCTTCTGATAAAGCAAAAATATTTCTAAAAATTGAATCTAATTCTGAACCATTTCTATATTTGCTCCTTAGTGCTGCAAGCATGCAACATTCGCCTGGGAAGAGTCGGTTGGTTGCCTTCCGCTTTCGTTTGAGCTATGAAAATAAAAATAACAAGCGCTGGCACCACTTTTTGGTAAACTAGAAGATATTTTCGAGAATCTTCGTCTGGCTGGGCGTATTCACTGCGTGTATACTTGGTAATGACTCAAATTTCTCTCAAACTGATTCTTCTTTTGCTATTTCGGTTTCCGGCCTTGCGAATGACTGAACAAGTTAGGGACTTTACTCTCTGAATAATTTTCTGCATCGAAAACTGCCTCCGGGCTTTTCTAGTGCGTAATCTTCAGGGTTTTTTGTAAACATGTTGCTTTTGTGCGCCTTTGACTCTGAGCTTTAGATGGCCTATTGACATCAGCATCTATTGAGTGATACTCTGGAATCTGTGGTCCTGTTGCATGCAGCATCCGTTTCTGAAGGGATCTCTTCTCTCTTCTCCAAGCATTGACGCTTTCCCCTTTTCCTTAGATGTTTCCTGCACATTGCTTCATGTTATTTCCTGTCTTACAGTTTACGCAAAGGAAAAGAGTAATGATAATAAAGATTGACATGAAAGCTTTAAGCTCTTATGAATGCATAATCATGACACCCATAGCGAACTGACTTTTCGAAAAACACAAGACTGTCCTTCTTGAATACTTTGGCGTACAATCATTAATTTCTTTTAAGGCGCGCACCCAATTTTGGTTAACGGACAGCTTTCCTTGAATACTCCGCCGAGGAAAATTCGCGATGGGTGATTTCTGCGACTCGCCTCGCAACATCGCGAATCGCGCCGTCAAGATGTGTCATCGTAGAAAATCATGATCGCAAATTTTTGCAAATCGCATTTATCGTAGATCGCAGAATCACAGATCGCAGCATCGCAGATCGCAACATCGCAGATCGCAGCATCGCAGATCGCATTTATTCATTCAGTCATTGTGTGCTACTTACGCGATGTTGCGATATGCGACTACGCATATCGGCCGTCGGAGATTTCTGAAGTTTTTTCATTTAAGAGCGCTTCATAATGAATGTGATGCGATGAATTTCACGTCGCTTCTTCGCGATATATTATGCTCATAAGAAAACGTTTCATTCTCTTTTCGTGATGCGATAAAGTTTTATGGAGTCGAATACAAAAAATTTCATAAAATGTTTGTTTGGATTTTTTATTAAGGGTCCCCATTTGCTTGGTGTTATTGCTAATATCAAACAAAGAGTGGGGTTGTTGGTGGACACAACACCCCCATCTGAAAACAAAATTTCGCTATTGTTACACATTTTTATGATAAATAGAGGGAGGCTCAATACTCCTTAAGAGCAAGGATGGTGGAAGAAGTTGAACATGTCAATAGAAAAAGTATACCCATAGTCTTATTTATTACAGACAAAGAAGACTATAACCAGGAAAGGTGGAACTAGCATGGTATTAATATGATCAATCAGTATCATGTACAACAAAAAATGATGCAGTAAAGTAGTGTCCCTTTTCTTGAAAAGAATCTATCATCAAGAAGTTGTCCTGTTAAAGATCATAACGTTAATGGTATTAACTCGCTTCAATAGAATTCATAAATTCTTGTCCTCATAAAGGTAGTGTACTTCATGCCATGAAAACAAAACACAATGAAAAACAAAAGAAAAATGGGGTTGAGATAAGCAAAGAGTAATCACACAAAAGAAAAATTTTGTTGTTCAATTGGGTTGAACAGCAATTGTTCAAAAGATTAAACAGTAGCTATTCAGTTAAATGAATAACAAAACAACGCAAGAATAAAAGAAGTGTTGTTCAATAGATTGAACAGTAGTTGTTCAATTAAGTGAACAACAAAACAACGCAAAAAAGAAAAGAAGTGTTGTTCAATAGATTGAACAGCAGTTGTTCAATTAAATGAACAACAAAACAACACAAAAAAGAAAAGAAGTGTTGTTCAATAGATTGAACAGCAAAACAATGAAAAGAAAGAAAGTGTTGTTCAATTGGATTGAAATAGATTGAACAACAACTGTTCAATTAACTGAACAACAAAATGACGAAAAGAAAGAAAGTGTTGTTTAATTGGATTGAACAACGGTTGTTCAATACATTGAACAGGAGTTGTTCAATAGATTGAACAACAGTTGTTCAATAGATTAAACAATTGTTGTTCAATTAACTAAACAACAAAATGATGAAAAGAAAGAAAGTGTTGTTCAATAGATTAAACAACAGTTATTCAATTAATTGAACATCAAAACAACGAAAAGAAAGAAAGTGATGCTCAATTCAATTGAACAACAATTGTTCAATAGAGTGAACAACAGTTGTTCAATTAACTAAACAACAAAACAAGCAGAGAAAAAGAAAAAATCAAATCAAATCAAATCAACAATTATATTTACATATTTTACAGAGAAAAAATAAAATTTATAAAGATGAAGTTGCCAAAGGATTGCCTTATGTAGCTAAAACTTGCATGGTGGGGTCCTCACGTATCTACTGATAGAAAGATTCTCTGGTAAGTGATTTTTGGTAGAGGTGCACCGATGCCCGTTTGCTTTAAAAGAAGAACCAGACCCATCAATGGTGGCCAGCATAAGAGTGTCATTGTCGTGTACTTGCTTTATTTCATAGTGGCCTAACCATCTAGTCTACAGTTTGCCAGGGAAGTCTTGGAACCTTGAATCACAAAGAAGTGCCTAGTCACCCTCATGAAATGTATTTTTCTTAATCAGGGCCTCATGCCATTTGGCTCTTTGTTGTTGAATAAGTGTCGTATGCTATAGAGCCAGTAGCCGAATTTCATCTCATTTGTTCATCTGCTATAACTTGGTAACCTGGGCTTCAGTTAAATCTAGTCCCACTTCCTCAGTTGTCCTTAGTGTTTGTATTTCAAATTATATGGGAAAAATGGGTTCCTTACCAAATACCAGTTAATACAGAGAGTAGCCAGTAGTGTTTCTCCAAGTTGTGTGATACGCCCACAAGGCCTTTAGCAGTCGAGTAGTCCAGTCTCGTCGATGTGATGAGACTGTCTTTGTTGGAATAGCTTCGATAACTTTGTTGGTGCTCTCCACCTACCCGTTTGCCTGCGGGTGATACGAAGAAGTAATTATGTGTGTGATGTGATGATTTTTCAGTGTAGCAGTAATCTTGTGACCCACAAATTGTGGCCCCCCATCAGTAATTACTTCTTTGGGGAAGCCATACTGCATAAAAATTTCGAAAAGAAACTTAATAATAGTTTCTTATATTGTTCTTGGCAACGCTACTTCTTCCACCCACCTAGTCACGTAATCTGTTGCAACCAATATATAAGATTTCTGGTTGGATGGTGGTTTGAATGGCCCAACGAAATCTAACGCCCAACGCTCAAAGGGTTTTATCACCAACTCTAGATGCAGGGGCATTTCATCAGATTGGTCAGGGCGGCCCATCCTTTGGAAACTATCACATGCCTGGACAAATTTCTTACCATCTTTAAAAATAGTGGGCCAGTAGTAGCCCAGCTGTAGAATTTTATGTCCGGTTCTGCGATCTGCAAAGTGTACACTACAAGGTTTATCATAGCAGGATTTTAAGATATCATAAATTTCGTCCTCCCTGATGCACCTATAGATGTGCATATCAGCTCCCGTGTGGAAAAGGTATCCTCTAATCCAGGAGAAACGAGTGCTACGCTACACAATCAATTTCCTTTCTCTGGAAGTCAAATGTTTGGGCAATTTTCCCAATGCTAAGTAATTCGCTACATCTGCATACCAAGGCATTTTTACGGCCACAACAAACAAATTTTCATCTGGGAACAAATCCTCTACCACCACTGTGTCATCTATTCTTGGCACTCGGGAGAGGAAGTCTGCTGCGAGGTTCTCCTTCCCTAGTCAATCCCTCATGGTTATGTCAAATTACTGCAAGAGTGGTAACCAACAGGTCATTCTTCCATTTGTAATTTGTCTATTGGCTAAATATTTAATGGCAGAGTGATCAATATACAGAAATATAGGGTATCCAGTTATATAGCGTCTAAATATTTTGATAGCATAAATAACAGCTAGAAACTCCTTTTCTGTTACTGTATAATTCAACTCAACAAGAGTTAGGTTTTTGTTGATGTAATATATAGCATAGGGTTTCTTGTCTTCTTCTTGGCCAAGAACAGATCCAATAGTTGTATCTGATGCATTTGATGAAATCTAGAAAGGTATATCCCAATTTGGGCCTCGTAATACTAGTGCTGTCGATACTAACCATTTCATATTTGTAAAGGCAGTGTCACATTTATCAGTCCATATAAAATCAACATTTCTTGTCAAGGCATATAAAGGTGTAGCAATTTGTGAAAAGTTCTTTATAAATCTGTAATAATATCTAGCAAATCCCAAAAAACTACGTACCTCTGTTTGAGTGCGGGGAGTAGCTAATAAGAGGATTACATGTATCTTTGTTGGATCTACCTGAATTCCAACTGTTGAAATGTAATGACCCAGAATCATGCCTTTTGTCATCATCATATGACATTTCTCATGACTTACGCATAGTCTAGTAGCAATACATCGTTCCAGGACTTTCTCCAATGTTTGTAGTGCCTGATCAAAGTCATCCCCATAAGGTGTAGAATCATCCATGTAAACCTCCAATCCTTCATTTATCAAGTCTGCAAAAATACTAAGTATGGCTCTTTGGAATGTAGCAGGTGCGTTGCACAATCCAAAAGGAAATACCCTGTAAGAAAATGTTCCCCAGGGGCAGGTGAAAGTAGTTTTATCCTGGTCTTTAGGGGCAATTTGAATTTGGTTGTAGCCACTGAAGCCATCCAGGAAAGAGAAGAATTTCTTTCATGCTAGTGTATCTAGGACCTGGTCAATAAATGGAAGGGGAAAATGGTCTTTTTCCGTTGCTTTGTTGAGTTCTCTGTAGTCAACGCATATCCACCATTTTCCATTCTTTTTGGGGACAACTACTAATGGAGAAACCCATTTACTATCAGATATAGGATAAATAAAATTCACATCTAACAATTTTTGAAGCTCTTCTTTCACAATATCCTTTAGATGAGGATTTAGTCTACATTGTGGCTGTCAAATGGGTCTTGCATCTTTTTCAGTGTAGATGTGGTGCATGCATAACTAAGGGTCAATCCCTTTCATGTCTGGTAGTCCCATGCAAAAGCCCCTTTATATTTCTTAAGGATTTGGATAAGTTTTTGTTGTTGGTCATTACTTAGATTACTATTAATGTTCAGGATTTTCCCTTGCTCGATTTCAATAGGCTTGCTATTATAGACAATGGTTGTTGGTATCAATTGGTCATTATTGTCTCTCAAGGAATCTTCTTCAATCTCATTTTCAAGGATTGCTTCAATCATGTGACATCTCAAATTAGACACTACAGCAGGGTGATTGATAAACGTGTTAATGACATCATCTTCTGTTTGATTTTTGAATTCAAGCGCATCTGCCACAATCAATGGTGGCGCATCTGCCACAATCAATGGTGAATGAATATTGTCTTTTAAATATGTTGTTGGTTGTCTCCTAGTTTTTACAATGGTCAGGCTTGGCTGTGTAGGGGAGTATAAAGCTAGATTCTTAATAGCATTCCCTCTGGTTATGGTCATACTGCTTGTTCGACAACCTATATAAGCATCGACTGTTGCTAGCCAAGGCCTTCCCAATGTTAAGGAATGTCCATCTAGCTGATTTCTGGGGTTAATAATAAAAAAAGTTGTCGGATATTCACAAGAGTCCACAGAAACCATCACATCTTGTAATGTTCCTCTTGGCCTAATGACTAAACGGTCAGCAAGTTCCAGCAAGGTAGTGGTTGGTTCTAAGGCTGTGATGCCAGGCACTTTGCAAGTTTCTATTGTAAGAATGTTAATGGTTTCCCCTAAGTCAACTAAAGCATTGGGAAAAGAGCGACCATTTATTTGGACTGTCACAATGGGATTCCCTGGGTCTTCGTATTTTACAGGTGTCTCTTTGCCTAGTAATAAATCAAACAAAGTTTCGATGACATGGACAGTTGGTGTTATTTTTGTTTTCCTCACAGACTTCTTTGCACACAATTCTTTAATGGTTTTAGCATATATCGAAATATCTTGAATGGCCTGGAGGAGGGGTATTTTTATACAGAGATTTTTGAGTTCACCCGGAAGATCAAAGTCAGGATATTTAATTAGTTGAGGTATTATCAATCTTTTTGGGAATGGGGGAAAAGTAGCTATGATTTGTTCATGGTCTTTCTACCTAACTGTATCTTCTCCCTGTTTTAATTGTTGGTTATCTACAATCGAAGGGTTATTCAGATATGTCTCTTTAACTTCGAGTTGCATATTTTTGTCCTCATCTGGAGCAATTACGTGTCCAGATCTTAACTTAGGTTCATTACATTCTCTCGTCTCAATTTCAAGGTCCAAACTCTTAATAATTTGTACTGACTAGATCGGTCTGTTGTTAGGATTTGGGTTGGGTTGAGCTGGGAGTTGTGGTCGTATATTAGGTTGAGGATTTTGCTGCAATGTGTAAGGTGTTGGTAAGGTTGGTTGAGGCAGAGGAACTATTCCCATAGGTTGGTTTGAGGTTCATTTCCAATTTGGTTTCCAGTTCTGATTATGTGAGGTAGAAGGAGACCATTGAGAGGAATAGGGGGTGTTTTGCCATAATGGTGGAAGGTAAGAAGAATTTTGCCAAGTATTGTTTGGATTTGATTGGTTGGGCCATGGTGACATAGAAAATGAGGTTGTCAAGTAGAGAAAGGTGGTTGGTTCTGCCATGCTACCCCTGAATACTGTTAAGAATTAAATTGCGAAGAAGGAAAGAACGAAGATGGTTCTGTAGGCATACCTGTGGAACGTGCTTGCCACTGACAGCACTGGTTTAGCAAATATACTGGTTCCACTTCCTCTTCTTCTTCCTTGAAAACTGCTTTTAATCCAAGAAGCAATGGACAACTTTCCATAGCATGATCCTTAGTGCAAATGGCGCATGTTTGTATCATATCTAACGAACATTCTCTATGATTGTGTTTCTTACTGCAACGTGGACATAAAATAGCCAGATTTTATTCTACTTCGACCTGCTTTTGTTTGGCTTGCATGATATCTAATTGTGTCGTCAGGGTCCCCAAGATATCAGTCTTGAAATCTTCTAGCATATTGCCGATTTAAACTCGTGTAATGCTCCCTCCTGAGGCTTTGTTGTCTCTGGTGATCGTATCATGTCTGGTTAGTTTCAACCTTGTACTACCTCTGGAGCACCTGATGCACAATTGTATAATATTGTCATATTCCTCTTGATAAATATCACCCTTCCCCATTAAATTTAGTGTTTCTACCCATTGGTCTTTCATACCTTTGATCATCGTAGTTTTAAGAACTTTAGGGGGTAAATTTGCATAATGAGATATTTGTAGATTATATTGAAAACTTTCTACATACTCTTCAAGAGTCTCATTAGTCTTAGCTACCATTTGAAAGATTTCATCCTTCAATTCTCTAGTTCAGCAATAACCTTGGTATTTTTTTAGAAAGATGTTTTCATTTGGTCCCAGTCATTAATGGTACCTCCACCAAGCCCCATAAACCAACGCAGAGTTTCTCCCTTTAGAGTAGAGAGGAACAACTTCAGCTTCTAGGGGTCGATACTGTAATCATATCCCCTACATAAAACATTGAATTCGAAAAGTAATCCATCAAGATCCTCTGAAGTTAGCCCATGGAAGGTAGGAATATTTTGTAATAGAATAGCTTTCATGGGAGAATTGGCAGTTGTATCAACAATAGGGTATTGTAATGTAGAGGTCTGAGGCTGGCCCTGATTATTGGCCATTTGGTCAAAAATATGCCAATATCCTTCAGGGATTTCTGGAGCTGGAGGTCTGTTCCTGGGGGAGTTAGAAGAGGCTTTTAAAAATATTTTAACAGCACTACCTTGGTCCAGAATATTGGGTGTCCTCTGTTCAACTACTACTTCAGGAAATTTGGGTTCTGATGATTTAATCTTTTCTGCACTACCTGTTTCTCCTTATCCTTCATGGAGATTGTAAGAATTCCCTTCTTGTAAAGGGCTAAACTGCAAATTTTCAGTGTTCTGAAAACTTTGTTCAGACCCTTTAGTCTTGCTGTGAATCTCAGTGTCAGCTACAAATGGTGATCCTACGGCCTGAAGGGTTACAGTACGATTTGTTGTAGAAACGATTCAAGGTCCTACTGATGACTGAGACTCAGCTTTCCTTATGATTTTGTCGATGAAGATTGATCGTCCAAGGGTCACTGATCCCTTAGGTTTTTAAGATCTGGGTGGAGGAATTAAATATTTTTCTACTCTTTTATTCTTAGTCATTCACACAAAAATTCCAACATTTATTTCTACTTTAATTCCAACACAATTTTGCTGAAAAGTGGGCAAAGGTGCAAGCACTTTACTTGCTCGTACGCAAGTTCTTACCTTCTGTTTTTAATACCCAATTCTTTCACAGCAAACAAACATCAAACATCTATTTCTACTTCAATTCCTATGCAATTGTGCTGAAAAGCGGGCAAGGGAGCAAGCACCTTACTTGCTCGTATGCAGGTTCTTACCTTCCATTTTTAATACCCAATTCTTTCACAACAAACAATTATCAAACATGCATCACCTTCTACGAAATGGAAACACTCTCCCCGGCAACAACGCAAAAATGTTGGGTAAATATAAGGAGTCTTTTAGAACTCCTAAATGCCTCACATTAATTATCGACGTAGGTAAGTCTTTTTGTTTCAAGAGCGTATATAATATGTGCAAGTGATGAAAATTGTTATATCTACAAAGAGTAATGCTTTAAGATATCTTATTGATTTCAATACAAGAGTAAACAGATCAAACCATAACTATCAAACTTGTAACTTCAAGGAAATTAACCTATTCAAGCACCAAAACTCAATCTTAATCAAAACCAAAACTCAATCTTAATCAAAAATTCCTAATTGCAATTACATCAACCGAGTGCACCGTAGCGATAATAGAGCTCTTTTAGCTAAATCTAAACTTCTGCATAAAAGTAATACACCTAATCTAACCAATAACACTTTGGCTTCCAATTAACAAGAAATGATTCTTACCGAATAATTAAATCAATCTATGACATAAATAAATGAATCCAATCAACAGAAATAAGAATTAATGCAATGAATACACAAACTCAACACTAGTGAAAGTAAATCAATCGTAAAGCTATAAAACAAGGTAATTAAATCTGCAGTAAAAGAAAGGTAAAACTATAAAATAGGGAACAGTAGTGAAATCCACCAGTGACCGGGCCCAAGCCGCCAGTGATTACTGCTTAATTACTTCATAATATTGTGAATAAACAATAATACGAATTATATATTATTCATCAAATCCAAATGTCATTACAGCATGATGTATCCTTCAGAATAACACTCTGTATATTAAAATTACAAGTGAAGTGAAAGGCAAAAAGTTGTTCTATTCTATTGGTTTTTCCCCTCTTATAGTCAAAGAGGAAAAGAGATAAATGTGATTCCTCGGGATCAGGAAATCCTAAGGAATTCGCAACTAAATACTATTATCAGACAATCTTCCATCTTGCGTTGATCCTCCTGAATCTCTTCTCAACATGCCTACCAAGATGCGCTCTTTTCTCTTTATTTAGCCTTTGTTGTTCAATAGTTTGAACAACAGTTGTCCCATTCGCTAATCTTTGCATAAAAAGCAACGAAAGTTAGTTTTGACAGCCAAATCACATCAAAAGCAGTTTCGTTTACTTGCTATCAAAATTCTATCAAAACCTTATTACATCATGGCAGAAATGCATAAAAAGGAGGAAAAATATAGTGTAATCAAGAGTAAATTTATACCTGTTGCACGGCCCAACACACGATATGGTAAAGGTTCGCATCTGCTTCACTTTTGGTGAAGCCCAACCCGATAAAATAGCTATCAATCATGGTGTACCAAACATGGGGTGCTTGTTTTAGTCCATTCAACACTCGCTTGAGTTGACACACATGCGACTCTCTCTTGAAGGTCTTAAATCCTTCAAGATGCTCAATATACACCTCTTCCTGAATCATATCATTGAGGAATGTTGTATTTACATCCATTTGATGTATCTTCCATCCCATCTACGCTGACAGTGCTAGAATGAACCTGATTAATGAGTACCTTGCAACAGGAGCAAAAGTCTCATCATAATCAATCCCCTCCACCTGAGAAAACCCTCTGGCCACAAACTTGGCCTTGTGTTTATCCACGCTACCATCTGTTGGTTGCTTTACCTTGTAAATCCATCTGGAACTTACCATTGACTTGTCTGTCAGTCTTGGCGCCACTTCCCAAACATTGTTCTTAATAATGGAGCCATTCTCCTCAACCATGGCATTAACCCAAACTAGTTGCTAAAATGCTTCCTCAAAAGAGGATGGATCAATCTGTAGCCAATGTACCTCTCCGGTGACCTCTGCTTGCGTTATGATTTGGGTGCTCCCACATTCTCTCTAGCATCATGCAATAACCTAACAACCTCTCTGGTGTGCTTTCTCCCATATTTGGAAGACTTTGCATGAATGGGTGTCTCCACTCCCTAATCCTCTGCATGTGGTTGCTCCACATCATCCTGAGGCTCCTCCTTTCGAGCCAAAAGCTCCTCAACTGCATGTGGCTTAAGCTCCCTCTGAAGGGAACATCTCATGGACTTATCTTCATCTATTTTTACATCTTTGTGAACCACTATCATCCTGTTGGTTGGCAAGTACACTCAATAGTTGTGAGGTGTATCAGTTTACCCCACAAATATACCCAACTCTATTGTTGGATCTAGCTTTTTCCATGCATTCTTGGTAACATGGAAATATATTGATGAACCAAAGATCCTGAAGTGTGCCACATCTATTTTCTTCCCTAAAAAAGCCTCTTCCGGTGTACTCATCCTGAGAATTTGATGAGGTCTTTTGTACTGCAAATAAATAGTTTTGTTGCATGCTTCAGCCCACAAGTGTAATGGTAGGCCCTGATCAGGCAACATCGTTCGTGCCACTCCCACAATGATCATGTTATTCCTTTCAAACACCCCATTCTACTGTGGTTTATGAGGTGTTATCAACTCCTGTCGAATGCCTTCTGATGCACATAAGTTTTTTAACTCATTCAACACATACTCTCCATCGTTATCACTCCTAAGAGCTTTAACTTTCCTGCCAGTATTTTTCTTGAAAAGTGCTTCAAATTCACAAAACTTAGCAAAAATCTGATCTTTCTTCTACATAAAGAAGATCTAACACTTACAAGAAACTTCATCAACAAATATCACATAATACATGTGCTTGGTGGTGGATGTTGTCGATAACAACCTACACACATTTGAGTGAACTCAATCGAGGATCACCTATGCTCAATTGTCTTTGTCATGAAAGGAAGCTTTGGTTACTCCACAATGTACACCCTTTGAATGTGTCTACCTGCCCTAGTGTACCCTTAGGAAGACTGGTAGAAATTTGTTGCACGATCTTCAAAGCTCCATGGTGCAAGTGACCCAACCTCCTGTGCCACAACTCATCGATATCTCAGCTTTGCACCTTCTCTGCTTTAGTGCTCAAGGTAGCGCAATCTTCTACCTCCAACTTGTAGAGCGTCTTCACTCAAACCCTTATCCTCTTCATCTGTCCTATGGCTATGTGACGAAGGCACACCTTTCCCTTACTAAATATCACATCATAGCCTCTATCCTCCAACATGGCAACATAAGCCAAGTTCTTCTTCAAACCATGAACATACATAACATCTTCCAAAGTGAGGGGAGAACCAGAATCCCAATCAAAGGTAACTGTACCGATCCTAGTTGTGTTATAACTCCCATCATCACTCATCTCAATATGCATCTGGAGATCCTTCTCCTCCAGGTTACTGAAGAGCTCTTTGTTACCGGTCATGTGGAAAGAATCTCCATTGTCTAGGTACCACACACTACCCATCATCGATGACACCATACAAGCGATGAGGGTAAAATCCACTTCGAACTATGAAGCAAGAGCCTCAATTGTCGCTCCTCCTAAGGGCTTCTTACTGACCTTCTTATGCAGACACTTTGTGGCAAAATGTCCCAGCTCGTGAAAATGAAAGCACTTGATTTTCCACATGTCTTTATTCTTTCTGCCCTAACAAGAACCTGATTCGGAATGGGACTACTTCCCCTTCCCTTTCTTCGGCTTACCCACTAAGGCACAATTCCCTCATCATCGTGCTTTGATGAGTGTCTATCTCTAGTGTTATGTCTAATCTCTTCCTGTACCAAGTCGAACCAAAATCGCTCCCACTCTAGAAGATTCTCCCTCCCATTAGCTGAGTCTTGGTAATTGTGCCAGCTCTTGGGAAATCCTAGAGGTGCTAGGCTCACCAGATCGTCTTCAGCAATAGTAATCCCAACACTTCAAAGCTCAATTCGACATTGGGTGAACTTGGTCAAGTACTTCAGAATAGAGTCGCCCTTCTCCATCTTTATCTTTCTGAATTTGTCCTTCAGTGCCAACTTCCTGTGGTCACTGCTATTTTGAGCCTTACACATTAAAAATGGAGTTTCCTTATCGTGGAGATTCGAGACAATATGATCTCAAACTCCTTCTAGGATAATCCTTCTTGTGTTTGCCACACACTTTCTCCATTCAATGATATCTTTAGCCTCATATGTTGGAGGCTTCATAATATCATGATCTATGAATTCCTTAAACTCGTTGTCTTCCAGCACTGCCTCCATCTTGTCTTTCCAAGCTATGTAATTCGAGTTGCCATCCAGGGCATACTCAAGTCTCAAACTGTAGAATGACATACTGCTGACTCTTAAGTATGAACATGAAAATTCAATTTCACCTGCACAACAAACTCGAATTTTCATCTTTTATAATGTCTTCAGCTCCAATGCCATGTATATTTTTACTTGGAGAGTCAACAACTTATCTGATATGATAAAACATAAGACAAGAATTTACTCTACTCATCAGTGGAAACAAAAATTGATCAATGAAAATACTAGGCAAACAAGGAAGAATATAAAGTACACATAATACAATATTTTTTTGGGGAAAGCAACTACTCAAAACCCTGACTATATATATTTCATTAACCAGAAGATCTGAGAATAAAATACAATGCTTGTTCAACCCGAATTCCTGCACAAGTACAATCTATCTATCACTTCACAAACCATCTCAAGCGAACACTTAGACAAGTATGTTGTCTGCCAAGCCCCTACTTCCTTATGCAATTCATGAGAGAATTATCCCATATTTATTAGGGAAAATTCCTCACCACAACTGCACAATCCATCATAGGCCTTCCACTAATTGCATGCACCATATGTACAACTCAAAAAATTATACCACTGATAGTACACTGTCCCTGAACTCTAATCTCAACGGGGTCTTCCTCTGAACTTACATGCATGAGTTATTTTTGAGTGAATTATCAATTATATGATTGTTCACTACATGTGAATTAAATCCAATTTAATTCTCTTGACCACTCACTAGTTCCTCCAATAGTTAGAACTAGTTTAACTGAATTTAACTCAGTTAATCTGAATTAAATAATTACAACTCAATAAGAACTCAACATGAGCCCCTAAAATTTAGGGATCACTCTACATGACTCTAGATAGACTTCCAACTCGAATTTACCAAGCCAACTAAGTCAAATTAACTTAGTTAACTATTACAAGTTGCTATGGGAATAGATTTCGATTTCATTCTTAATTTAATTCAAGGAAAAATTAAATTATCATTTCTCATTGCTATTTTTAACATTTACTACACAAACTACTTTTTGCTTTTATGCACTTACATTTGATATTCACTTGCATCTCCTCTCTTCGAAAGGCAAAAATTGTGTTGCCATGGAGACAAACTTGACTAGAAATGCACATTTGTTGTTGTTTGTTAGTTCTACCAAGATGCAACTAGTCCTCCAGGTCATTGTCGTCAAGCAAATCTCCCATGCTAGGGTTGTAACCCCTCGTTACTGACTCTCTCTTTCTGATGGAACTCACAACCATGCAATCTTGATTCCTTATTTTCATAATGCCCTTGCAACAACCACACAACAACTAGGGATCTGCAAGTAGGTTCCATTGTACTCCTCCGAAAAAGTGCATGCACATCTATACACAAAACTTTGTATGTTACAAAACCCTGACCCCCTTACTCCCTCACCTTCCTCTCTTTTTATGTCCCTTTTGCAATCTACTTTCTTGACTAGTTGTTACGCAGTAATTTGTCACTGCTTTCACCCCAATCCTTCTACTGTGTCATGTGTCCAAGTCAAACATGCTCAGACTAAACAAATGCTCTATTATGATGCCAATTGACCCACTTTTCCTAAGTTATCTGCCTCATCGCGACTATGGACTTAATATACGTACTGAACGACGGTCGTAAGCATTCCAAACGTGCTTCCAGCGCGGAAGTACATCTGTTTCCCACGACGGTCCGATTTCATGCTCCGTCGCGAGGCTATTTGCTATCTTTAGCGACGGTCTGACTGGCTACATTACCTACAAGCGATGTCAGTGCTAAAGCTCTGTTATACACTCACAATGATCCAATTTGGGCAAATTTGTTCCAACAGTTGACCTTTTGGATGACTCGAGACCTGGTTGTTGGCATAGTTGGTTTCGCCCTTCCTTCTCTGGTATGGCAGTTCCATCAATTGTGCTACCTTCCTTGGGGATAAGCTCTCTCTTCCACATTTCATGGAGACTCCTTCTCCTATTTAAACGCCCACCATTTCTATGATCAACTAGTTGGAAAATTCTTGGATTGAGCAGTGATATTAGTGCTTTTGAGTTTGATAGATAGCTGGTGTGGGTGTGACAAGTGTGAGAGTGTTGATAGTTTGTGGAAGGTTGTGAAGTGCCATTGACTTTATGTAAAACTTATGAGTGAGAGAGAGATTTTGTATGTTGGGAGATCCATCTTCAAAGAGTGAATGCTTGAAGAACATGTTGGCTAGATTCCTCTGAGAAGGCTTGCGACATCAAGACTCTGATTCTAAGCTTGCTCTTATTTCATTATTAATACAATCAATGATGTTTTTCTATGTCTTGTATGTAATTTACTTGATACCTCATGACTTCTTGACTTTTGAGTAAATAGATCATTGTTGTTTTCCGGTTACGTGATTTGTTGTATTTCCTTTGCATTGTTTCAAGTTGATCAGTCATTGAGGAGAAGGAAGCGAACGCTGGAGCAGCGCAATGGAACTCCATCGACCACCAGTTGAGGTAAACCTCCAACTATGACTATTTAAGGAAATCTATTGTTGATATGTCCTTGTTGTGACTAGACGTGTACTTCCGCGATGACATCGCTCTGTTGCTATAGCTAGTTGCTTGTCAGCGCTAGTTGCTTGTGTTGTACTCGCGACGATTCCTATAGAATTGATTTTTTCAATTCTACCTCCTGAATTCATCAGTTATGTTGATCCCTTGCTTTTTCCTCTTGCTCAGTAGCTTGTTTTTTACTTTTATGGTTAAGGCACTCTTTCTTTGTCTTTGTTGAACGAATCTTGCATTTTTGCCTGTGTGACCTAGTTCATTATTTCAAGTTTCTTGAATCAATTGGCTTGGTTGCTGGTTTGCTTAAGATTCGTTTGCAGCTTTCTTGTTGGTTTATTTGAGCCTTCCTCGTTCTTTGTTTCTAGTTGATTTTAGTGACAATTATTGGACCAATCCGTGGTATTGATTCGATTTCTTTTCACTACCGAACATAGATCACTATTGTTTGGATCAACCGGTCTTTTTTCACACTTGTTTGTTTGTTTCTTTTTAATTTAAAAAACATCAAAATCAAAAGACTACATTCATTCAGTGTACGAAAGTGAAAGTGAATTTGCATTTCAAGATTGCATATCAGAAAGCAAATGATCAAATCTCTCATTAGTAGTGTCCATGCACTGCAGGAATTGATATATGTATGCATTGTGTGATTGCATTTGCTCATCTTGGTTATCTTGGCTTGGGAATGATCTCTCTACCCTCCCGTAGGTAGGTGTTCATTGAAGTAAAAGCATATTCCATTCATTCTAGTTGCATCCTAGGTTTTGTTGCAAATATACGGTAAGGCATGAAAACTGAAACATAATTCAAGATCAACTTTAAAATGAACTGAAAATCTAACAATGCATTGGAACATAACGCACACTATTTAGAGGTATAGGCTAGATGTAGAAATTTTGAATAATAAACACATATTCAATGGAGATTATCCTGATCATGTACTATTGCGGAATACATACACAATACTTAACCTCCTCTACGTTGATCATCAATATAGCAGCATCAATAACAATAAAACATCAAGAGCATGCACACATTAACACAATATGTAAGCTTTCAGCTGTAAGCTTTCCCCGGGTTACATATTGTGTTAATGTGTGCATGCTCTTGATGTTTTATTGTTATTGATGCTGCTATATTGATGATCAACGTAGAAGAGCTTATGTATTGTGTATGTATTCCGCAATAGTACATGATCAGGATAATCTCCATTGAATACATGTTTATTATTCAAAATTTCTACATGGTATCAGAGCTGTTGATCATCAGATCTACTATTCAGGAAGTGTTTACATTATATTTCTTCAGGCAGAGTCTGTAATCAGGCCAGGTAGCCTCTGGATTCATCCTTCCTTTGGAAGGTGAGATATCCGGTGAATGCCCATACAGTCAATCTCTATACGAGAAATATTTTGTTCTCATGAATTTTAGATCGGAAGCAGTTGAGTTTTGAGCTGGTGGAATTCGAATTTGCAGCAATGTTTTCTTGGTGTCAACGAGGCAATGTCTTTCAACGGATTGCGATTGGAGTATGCCCTTGAGGGCAACTCAAACTATATTTCATGTAAGGACAGGATGGAGGCAGTATTGGATGATAACGGGCTAAAGAAATTCATAGAGATGGATGTCCCAAAGCCTACTGATGCTACTCAAGCTGATGCTTGGGAAAAGAAGACCGCAAAATGTCGAAGGATTCTATTGGAGGGTGTGAAGGATCACATTTTGTCCAGCCTCCATGGAAAGGCTACTCCATATTTGATGTGGAAATCGTTAACAGAATTATTCCAAAGTAAGAGCGATCAGAGGAAGCTGGTGCTCAAAGATAAACTCAGAAACATCAAATGTGAGAAGGGTGACAGTATGCCCAAGTATCTCATGAAGTTCACTCAGTGTCGAGATGAGCTAGGAAGTGTGGGGGTTACTGTCGATGATGAGGACTTGGTGAGCTTGGCTCTCCTTGGTCTTCTGAAGAGTTGGCATTCCTATTAGGAATCTGTTAATGGTTGGGAGAAATTGCCAGGATGGGAAAGACTATGGTCAGATATTGGGCAGGAGGAGATCAGGCGGAGTACTAGGGATGGATCTTCATCAGAGGGAGCTGATGAAGAAAATTGTGCTTTGGCTGCTAAAGCAAAGAAAGGGAAGAGCAAGAAAGCCTCTCAGTCTTGTGCGAAAGGCAAGAACCAGGACATGTCCAAGGTGAGGTGTTTTCACTGTCACCAGCACGAACACTATGCCACTAATTGTCCGCAGAAGAAGAAGAACAAGCAAGCTGCTGCATCTGTAGTAGGAGAGGCTCTAGCCTCACAGTTTGAGCTTGATTTTTCATTGATCGCATGCTTGGTTTCAAGTGTGATGGGATCGGTGTGGTTCTTGAACAGTGGTGCGTCTTTTCACATGACAGGAGATAGGGTTTTTTTTTCTAATCTGGAGGACAAAGATCTTGGAGTGCACATCGAGATGGGCGATGATGGTAGATACAGTGCGACCGGTATCGGTACCATTTCCTTTGAGAGGGAGTTTGGTAAACCCTTCGTATTGAAGGAAGTCATGCATGTTCCAGGAATGAAGAAGAATCTCATCTCAGTGGCGATGTTAGAAGACAAGGGGTATGATGTTGTTTTCAGCGAGGGAAAGGCCTTCCTGCGCAGCAAGACAACTGGTGAGACCCGGAAGATAGGGGTTCGAGTGAGGAACCTTTATCAGTTGCATGTAGATGGATGCGCAGCTATGGCAGGCAAGGCAGAAGGATTGGTGAGCCGGGATGATGGCGAGTTGTGGCACAGGAGATTGGGTCACCTTCACCATGGAGCCTTGAAGATACTGCAGCAGATCACTACAGGGCTTCCTAAAGGCACACTTGCGCAGTCAGATCAGTGCAAGGGGTGTACTTTGGGGAAGTTTGTGAAAGCCACCTTCACGAGAAGGATAGTCACACCACGACGATCCTTGAGAGAATTCACACAGACGTGTGTGGACCTTTCTCAGTTGCTTCGACAACAAAACACAGGTATTATGTGATTTTTGTTGATGATTTCTCTCTTAAGTGATGGATCTTCTTCATGCAGAAGAAGAGCGAGACATATTCAAAGTTCTGTGAATTCAAAGCACTGGTCGAGAAGGAGTCGGGGAAGAAGGTGAAGGCTCTTAGGAGCGATAATGGTGGTGAATACATCTCGGACGATTTCAAGGATTTCTGCAAGGCAGAAGGGATTCATAGAGAGCTCATAGCTCCCCATAACCCACAGCAGAACGGGGTAGCTGAGCGGAAGAACATAACGATTGTGGGTGCTGCACGGGCAATGTTGCATGATCAGGGCCTACCCCTTCACTTGTGGGCGGAAGCATGCAATACAACAGTTTATGTGCAGAAACGTTGTCCTCATAGGATACTTGGCATGAGTACACCTGAGGAGACTTATTCTGGTAAGAAGCCTGATCTTTCTCATTTGAGGATTTTTGGTGCTAACGTTTACATGCATGTGACGAAGGATGCCAGAAAGAAGTTGGAGCCGACTGCAGAGGTTGGGATATTTTGTGGGGTACACTGATACGCCCCACAACTATCGTGTGTATTTGCCAGACAGTGGTAAAAATGTTGTGCAACGGGATATAAAATTTCAGGAGGAGAAAGCCATGAAGTGTTCGCTTGAGAGGGAGCTACACTTGCATGCAGATGCGGAGCTATTAGTTCCTAAGGATGAGCTTCAGGACGTGGATCAGCCACAGGACGAGGTTCATGGAGTGGAAGAGACCACTCATGTAGCGCCAACCATCAGAGGGTGAAAGTGCTTGACAGAAGCTTAGCGACTGGCTCAAGATGCAGAGAAAGTTGTAGGACCACCTACAGCCCAACGCAGGCAGAGACAGTCACCTGATCGGTACACTGGATACATGGCTCTTATGAGCAAGTGTGTGGTGACTGAGCCATCCTCTTTCGAGGAA
>APFE030113173.1:0-27277 GCA_000404065.3 Pinus taeda
CTAGAAAACATCCTCGTATTCTTGTAACAAGTCTTCTAGTTGTTGTTTTGGTTTCGAGTACACCCCTCCATGGATGACTATCCTCTCACTGACTCTTCTATTGATTGATTTTCTCTTAAAAACAATAAAGCATACTTATTTCTAGAACTGGTCATTTTTTGTGCTTCATTCACACTTATAAGTGAAATTTTTTACTTACCCTTATGTGTCTTGATGTTGAAGGATTTTGCATGGAACGAGTATTAATTACACGTTGTGCACAATCAGTTATATTTATATTAACACATTACATATTAATATTTATATACATGTATAGTGTTGAAATAATTTACATTTTTATTATATTTAGAATTGTTTTATCTTAAACTTGAGTGTTACTTAGATTTGAATGGGCTCTTTTGGATAAAAGGAGTCATTCATGGAGTTTAGTGTAGAGACTTGAGATGCAAAGGAGAAGCCGAGGAAGAGACTTAGGGTCATTCACGGAGTTTTAAGGTTGAAGCCAAAATGTGATTTATGGGGTAAATAGGTCACTTGACATTTTCACTATAAATTTTCTTCTAAGAGGTTTTGGAACTTAATATGAGAGAGTGTTTAGAAGGGAGCAAAGAAGCTTTAGTATATTCCCACATATCAACTAATAGTTAAATATTCTTACCAAGCACTTGGCAAGAAGGAAGTTTGATGAATTCAAAAGTAGATTTGGATTGGTACATAATTCCTTCCTTACTAAGAAGAAGCTTTTAGAATTATTGCTTGAATAGGAATCTCTAAATAAGTTTAGTGTGAACAAAGAAGATGTCATTTCAAATATTTTGGAAAAAGCAAATTTAAAATAGTAATTTTATTTTAGAATTGACTTAATAAAAGAAAGTGAACCTTCGCTGAAATAAGTTTATAAAACTATATTTCATGCATCCATGACATGGAATAGGAGTAAACTAAAAAATATATTAGGGCCTTGGTCTTGGAAGAAAGTATAAAGATAGGTAGAGATAGTGGTTTTCACACAAACTAATGGAGAACCAAGGAAAGATGCAATTTTGACAATGCATGCTTGCGTATAGATATCGCACAATTTTGTACAATCATATGGAACAATTTCATATGGTAATATAAACATGCCATACATACAAACTGTTAAATAAATCGAGCACAAATTTAATATTGTTTTTAGTAGGTTGTCTCTAAAGCAAGTGTTTCAAGCTCAATTTAGAGTGAGTTTTAACATACCTGCAACGTTCTTTTTTAATAAATAATTTTAATTTTTTTTAGAAGAATGAAAATTAATTTAGAATAATTACCTATATATGAGAAATTGATTTATATATTAATTTAAAATATTAAAAAAAATCAAACTTAAAAAAACATATTTTCAATTTACTTAATTTAGTGGAATTTAAAAAAAAAAACATTCCACTAGATGTTGCACATAACACAAATGTTCATCCCAAAGCTTAAGATGTTTACTGCAAGATCCTCTAAGTAACTGGATCACTGTCTTGTTAACTACTTCTCTATGGCCATCAGTTCGTGGATGAAAAGATGTGCTTTTCTTCAGTTTTGTGTCCATCAGTTCCCACAGACTTGACCAAAGCTTCACCACAAATCAGGAGTCTCGATCAGATACAATGGAAGCGGGTAATCCAAAATGAACCCATACATGTTCAAAGAACAGTTTTGCAGTTTGTTCAGCTGTAATCTGTTTATGACAAGGTATCAAAATACACATTTTGCTGAACCTATCCACAACAACACATAGATAATCATGACCTTTCCTCGATTTAGGCAATCCTCCAACAAAATCCATGGAAACACTTTCCCAAGGGTGAGAAGGTACTAGTAATGGAGTGTACAAGCCTAGTTTTCTGTTGCCGGACATGCTTTTAGCACACAGTACACCCTCTTACATATATAGAAACTGTCTCATTCATTTTTGGCCAATAACAAAATCTTTGCAGTTGTGCAACTGTTTTACTTACCCCAAAATGACCTAATATCATAAAAGTGTGTGCTTCTCTAATTATCTTTACTCTCTCAGTTTGTGGAATGCATAAATTCCCACAATGATATAAGAGTCGGTCCTTTACATGATAATCCAATTCTTCTACTCTTTTGCCTTGAATTAAAGTTGCATAAAGTCTATATCTTGAGCATATTGTTCAATGTAGTTTTCATGTAGCACATAATTATGCTTAAGTATAGTATATGCATTTATAATATTTCTAGATAATATATCTGCAACTTTATTGTGTATGCCCTTTTTATATCTAATGACTAAATGAAACTGTTGTAGAAAACCCATCCATCTATAGTTCCTTGATTGCTGCAACTTAGTTTGGGAGTGTATATATTGAAGTGGTTGATGATCAGTATGTATTACTGTCTCTTTTCCCATTAAGTAATGTTTCCAATTTTTCACACTCTGAACTAATGCATACAATTCGTTATCATATGTAGGATAGTTAACTATTGCAGGATTAAAAGTCTCAGAATGATAACATATGGGTTTACTGTGTTGTGTTAACACTGCTCCCATGGCATAATCACTGGCATTTGTTTGGATCTCAAATGGTCTTTGCAGATCAGGCAGTGCTATTACAGGTGTTGTACTAATCTTTTCCTTCAAGGTTTCAAAGGCTTTCTGATGTTTGCCTCCCCACTGAAATACCTTGGTCAATCCTGTTAAATCATGTAAGGGAGTTGCAATTGAGGAAAAGTTAGAAATGAACTTCCTCCAATACTGTGTTGCCCCTAAGAAGCTTCTCACTTCTGTAGAAGGCTTGGGTTTAGGCCAATTTACAATGACTGCCACCTTAGAGTGATCTATTTTCAATTCACCACCCCCTACTATATGACCCAAATAATTCAGAGATGTTTTGCCAAATTCACATTTTGAGAGTTTAACATGAAGTTTTTCTCTTTTCAAAACATCTAGTATCTGTTTAACATTCTTTAAGTGTTCTTCCCACGTTTTACTAAAAATCAGAATGTCATCTAAATACACAATAATAAAATCATCAAGAAAAGGTCTGAGTACATCATTCATTAATCTCATGAAAGTAGCGGGAGCGTTAGTTGAGCCAAAAGGCATAACCAGCCAATCATAAAATCCTTGCTTTGTTTTGAAAGCAGTCTTTCGTGCATCTTGTTCTGCAACGCTGACCTGATGGTATCCACTGTGCAAGTCTAGCTTGGTGAAAAAAAATAGTTTCCTTAAATTGATCTAAAATATCATCTATGTGAGGAAGGGGATAACGATTTTTTATTGTTATCTTATTGAGTTCTCGGTAATTAATGCACATTCTCCACGAGACATCTTTCTTTCTCACCAAAATGAATGGTGACCCACATGGTGATGTACTAGGCCCGATAAATCCCTTCTCAAGCAACTCCTGCACCTGCTTCTTGATTTCATCATTCTCTAAAGTAGAAAACCTGTACATTCTAATGTTACGCAAACGAGCATCTTGCTGCAAAATAATAGCATGTACTATTTCCTTTTTTGGTGGCAGACCTTTAGGTTCTTGAAACAAGATATCATACTCTGGAACAACCTTTTCTAAATCAGCTTGTTGTTTAGCATTATAGCCCTCAAATACATTGGCTTTATTAGGTTTATTTTCCTTTACAACCATCCATAAGAATTGTTTGCATGAATTTATCATTCTTTTCATCTGCCCTGAGTTTATGAGAATATAACTATTCTTCAACTTATGATCTCTTACAAAGTATTCGATTCCATCTTTAACAAGTAGATACTTGTTCTCAGCTCTATAGAAAATAGCTTTTCTATCATACAAGTAAGGACTTCCTAAAACAATTCCACATATATCCAGAGGAATTATGTCTAACTCAACCTCATCTACAAATGATGACCCAAAAGAAAACTTGAGTTTGCATTGTCTAGTCATTTGTAGTTGTGCTTTATCATCCAACCATCCTAATTGGTATGGTTTCTTGTGAGGTGTAGTTGCTAATCCAAATTTCTTTACAATTGCTTCAAAAATTAAATTTACATGTGAGCCACTATCAAACAAAGTATCAATATTTTGATGTTTGGAAATAACTCGAATATGGAAAAGCTCATGTCTTTTTCTCTCATTTTCTTCATCAGTAATAGATTGTGCAGAATTACTAGTAGATGCTTCAGAATTCTTACCTTTTATTCTTGTGGCTGCAATGTTTGTTTCATCTCCTGAGTCTGACCCCAAATCTTTCTGAATAGCTACAACAGTCTTCTTCTTCTTACCCTTGAACTTCTTAGGTCTTAGCTCTGGATGCAGAATCCAACAATGCTCATCATCATGCCCATCCTTTTTACAGCGAGTGCATGAAGCTTTGATTTTCTATGCAGTGTTAGCCTTCCTTGCTTTCCACTTCTGCCTTCTTTTCTCCTTTCTCTTGCTTGCAGTGGGTTGGGATGGTTCCCCAACTTATGGATTTCCATTCTTTCCTCTAACTTCTAGATGAGTAGCTTGTATAGATACCTCATCTATACTTGTGGGATTAAACATGAGGATGGTGTGCCTCATGTAGCTGTGTAGACCACCAATGTAATTCGAAAGAGTTTCAAGTGAGTCTAATGAGATTCCTAGAATCAATGCTCTCTTTCTAAATTCCTGAGTGTACCGTTGCACATTTTTCCCTTTCAACTGTCGAAAAGTCTGCCAACTCATCATGGCTTGTTGCATGGAGGCCAATGGATAGAACTGATTTTTGATCGCAGACACAAATTCACTCCAGACAGAGATGGTCTTACCAAGGTGTGGGCTTGCCAGCTAAATCTTGCTCTTGTCTAAGTCGATGTTCTGCACTCTGCAATACACATCAATTTGTCTAATCTAATTTTCCAAAATGAAATTTCTTCTATAACAAGGAACATCTCAAATTGTTTTTTAGTACTTGTAATGTAGAAGGCATCACAATTCACAAGGACAAGAATCACAAAAAAAAAGGGGATGCACAAAGCACACCAGCAGTTGGCAGTTCGAGTGGGGCAAGTCTATGCAGCATGTGTCATGTATGGGTACTTCTTGAGAAGAGTTCACAAACACTTCCAACTAGAGAAGACCATTAAGATGCTTCCTTTTGTCTCAAATGAAGAAAGTGATTCTCAACAATTGAATTACACCCACCCATAATTAGAAGGTAGAAATTAGCAAGAAAATTCAGCTGTACAAGGTGGTGTGGCTGGATAATAAATAATGAATAAAAATCACACACGATTATCTCCCAACACTGCTAACACCGGATGATTAGGATAGCCATGAATATTAACATGAATGGTTCCATGATTTTTATGTATGTTAACAACTACATACGGTTGAGAGTGGAGGTGGGCAACTAGAAGTCCAAATTTCAATACTCAACAACTGTACATTTCAATGTTATGGTTCTAATTACATCACACATAAAATTATAGACATGCATGTGTGTACATTTCAATGTTATGGTTCTAATTACATCTCAAATAAAATTACAAACATGAAAGAGTGCGCATTTCAATTGTTTCAAATACTCTTATTGTGTGTTTTGCTTTAGGAAAATAAAAGCAACAAATGCCTCTATCTCTCTCTCTGAGTTCTTACATGCCTTTATTAGTGGAATATTTTTCTTCATCTATTTATCCTTCTTTTATACAGTAAAAAAAATACATTGAACAATGTACATATGTTTCAAATCATTCCATTGCATCTCAAGTCAACTTGTTATAATGAACATAATATTGACTAGTCAACACATTATCCCATGACATTGTAAAGCCATCACTCATTCTATCTTAATAATTATTATTGTCCTATATGGATTTATATCTATTGTTTTTTGTATGTTGGATTTCTCTATAATAAATTAACATTATTCATTTCACTATTGCAAACATGTGATATTAGATGTCTCTAGGATTAAAATATAAGTAGATATACTTTGATCAATATCATTATTGTATAGGGATTTAAACAATACTTTGATTGATTGAATAACTTCCAAATTTTTTATCCTTCAAAATGCTTGTTTATATTTTTGTCAAAATAAATAAAGTGAATGAACAATAATCAATTCACTCATGAGTGTGAGTTTTTTCTAGTGTAATTAAATTGCTTTGTATATCATGACCAAAAACATGTGTTTCTACTCTAAAATATAGGATTTTAAATTTCTTTGTTTAATTTAAAAAGATATAAAAAAATTATTTTCTTACTTCTTGATTTATAAAATTGAAATCCATATTACATTTGGTAAAAAAGATGATTGACATATTGAAAAATAAAAAACAAAAACAAAAAAAATTGTTGTTAAATCTTTTCCACTTACATCTTATTATTCTCTTTTTACTCATTATTCTTCTATGTTCATTTCATTAACTAAAATTTTATGTTTAAAATAAGTTATTATGAGAGACAATTGATTGTAAATCACTTTACCCTTAACTTTATTGGCAATGAAATTGATAATATTTCAATTTTTGTTCCCTTAAATATCTTATATTGTGCTATTATTAAATCAATCTATGTATCACTTTGGTCTAGCTTCATGAATTAGAGGATACATAATTCATTTGGGATACAATGTTAATGAAATTGATAATCTTTCAATATTTGGTCCATTTAAATCTCTTATATTGAGCTATTATTAAATCAATCAATGTATCACTTTGGTCCCGTTCACCAATTAGACTTCGGGATATTATGTTTTAGAGCATACATTCATAGTCAACACAAATGTATGAGCAAAATTAATGGCTACTCATTTGAAATTATTATTAATTCCTATAAATTGAATAAATTAAGCTTAATTGCAACTAGGAGAATGAGGTGTTTTTGCATTTAAATTGAATTAACTAAATGTATGAATTATGTGTCTAAATTAAAATGAATATGGAAATTTTAAAGACCGAAAATTTTCTTCAAATTGAAGATTGAAAATTTGAAGGATGGAAAAAAATTTCAAGTTTAAAAATGTTAGAAAATCTTATTAATCCTCAATATTAAGCAAAAAAATGTTTAGCAATATTTTGGTAAGAATTCAATTTTTTTTTAATTATTTTATAGTCTCTAAATTAGTATAAAATTTAGGTGAATCATTTTTAGAATAAACGGAAATTCGCAAATCTTCTTTTTTGTAGAAAACCATGGAAAATTAGCTCACCTGGAAACATTGGCCCCTATAACTTTCCTTGAAAAACAAAAAAAAAAATCATTTGCCTTTAATGTCAATATTACAATAATAAAAAAAATCATTTGAATACATTACAAATATATCATAGATTCATCTTAACCTAGTCCAAAATTATATCATAGATTCATCTTAACTTAGTCCAAAATTATCACCAATATATGATTAGGCATTAAGCTAATTCTATAATATAACAAATATTCATATAAAATAAAAAATAAAAAAATTAACAAAATTAAAAAGGCCTCTCTAATTTTTTTAAATAATTAATTTATAACCAATATTTAATAAAACTAAAATTAAACAAAACATTTACTCTCATTTACATATTTTCATTTTAACTTATATTTTTTATATTTATATATATTAATAAAATAGAAATATATATTAATAACATATTTGTAACATTCCATTAAAAAAAGATCACGTAATATAATGATATTTGTGATGTCTTCTTGTTCTGGTAACTCTCTATTGATATATTGTGAAAATTTTATATAATATTTCTGAGTGAAAGGAGATGAATAAACTAATGGGCATATATCAAACTATGATTTGAACTAAATTCTGTCTCATTATATTGTTACAATCTCAATTTATTGGAACAGATTGAAATCACCTCTATTGAGTGATTATGCCAAATGCACGATATAGTCATTGTAAATGGCCAGTTACCAGGACCACCTCTTTTTTAATCAACGGGGACACTGTGGGATTCCACTATTTACTAGTTTGTCTCTGCTCTCATATTTTGGACATCCCTTAATTGGAATATGGTGATTCAATCTTTGGTGAAGTTAATTTAATTCAAATTCACCGGGCAGATTTTTGGAGATTCAATTTCTTATTTTAATTGCACATTTCTGAAATATTTTATTCAATTCAAAATATTTCTGGTATGAAGGTCTCTATCAAGCAACTAGTTCCTGGCATGATATATCAAATGCAACATGTCTGTCCCGATTGTAGTGGTTAGTGTAAAAAGAACAAAGTTGTTCAAGACAAGAAAGTACTAGAGGTACACGTCGAGAAGGGACTACACTGGGAAGTTGGAACTCGGACGTGTACCAGTGAAAATACTCCTTGTATTGGAGGTAGTTAAGAATGAACCTAGTGGAGATAGTCCATATAATTAAAAGGAAAATGATGTTTCCTTCTTAAAATGTCTTTTTATTCAGTGCACACAAACTCTGAATTCAGATGCCAGCCTTTATACATAAGTTTCATATGAAGGCGGCGTCAATCAATTGAATTGAAAGTGGAAGATACAGTTAAAATGAGAAGGATGATTCATTTTCATCTTGGCTGACACATGTTCATCACAAAGACATTTAGATGCCAACCCTTATTTCATATAATTAATTTGAAGTAGGCCATTACTTGAGAGTGGGGTAAGTCTGTAAAGCTTCAGCTTTATTTTTACCTGGCAATTTTAATGAGATTGCGACTGAATAAGCAGGGAAATGACTGAGACAGCATATGTACATTATTCTCTCTGAAAATTATATGCTTTTGAAAGAAACCAATCCACACAAACTTTGAATTTAGATGCCAGCCTTTATACACAAGTTTCATCTGAAGGCGGCATCAATCAATTGAATTGAAAGTGGAAGATACAGTTAAAATGAGAAGGACGATTCATTTTCATCTTGGCTGACACATGTTCATCACAAAGAAATTTAGATGCCAACTCTTATTTCATATAATTAATCTGAAGCAGGCCATTACTTGAGAGTGGGGTAAGTCTGTAAAGCTTCAGCTTTATTTTTCCCCGGCAATTTTAATGAGATTGCGACTGAATAAGCAGGGAAATGGCTGAGACGGAATATGTACATTATTCTCTCTGAAAATTATATGCTTTTGAAAGAAACCAATCCACAAAAACTCTGAATTCAGATGTCAGCCTTTATACATAAGTTTCATCTGAAGGCGACGTCAATCAATTGAATTGAAAGTGGAAGATACAGTTAAAATGAGAAGGATGATTCATTTTCATCTTGGCTGACACATGTTCATCACACAGACATTTAAATGCCAACCCTTATTTCATATAATTAATCTGAAGCAAGCCATTACCTGAGAGTGGGGTAAGTCTGTAAAGCTTCAGCTTTATTTTTACCTGGAATTTTAATGAGATTACGACTGAATAAACAGGGAAATGACTGAGACGGCATATGTACATTATTCTATTTGAAATTTATATGCTTTTGAAAGAAACCAATCCCCATATTACTTGGTACCGTCACTGCTGCATGGACAGAGGACAGTCTTTCAGGGTGAAGCTGATGAAGCACCGGACACTGGACACTGTAACTGGGGACATTGTTTTTGTATTGCAATTGAAAGATCACTCTAAGTTAAGTTATGACATGCATTTCCTCAACAAAACTGTCAATACTCATCAACCAGAAACCGACTAATTTCTTCAAACTCTACAAGGGTCTAACAAGATTGCTCCTTTCTCCATTGCTATTTATTTTAGTTATTGATGGTTTGAGCAGAGGCATTCTGTTGGCTAGAGAAAATGGACTAATTGCAAGATGCGGGGTAATAAGAACAATTGGTATTTCACATCTCATGTTTGTGGATGACCTGTTGTTTTCTAGAAAGATAAAGTAAGCAAACTACAAGCATTCCACAACATACTTTCCAGATTTGGGGTGGCATCTAGAATTATTATGAAAAAAGATAAATCTGTTCTCTGATTACTAGTATATTGCCTCCAAGTCACTAGCACATTTACTAACACTGATACAAGTAACTCATTCAGAATTTGGGAATATGAGAACATACCAGGAATTGGGAATCCGCAAACAAATAAAATCCAGTACGTTAGGAAGCCTGTGGAATGCGCTCCTCTCCAAGCATAAATTGTGCTTAAACCTTGCTTGACAGGTGTTTGCTGAATCATAAATCTATGCTCCTCTCTAGCTTAAATCGTTGTCAAACCTTGCTTTGGGCAGCTTTCAAGCACAACCCAGTAAAATTACAGACCCAATACATGACCCATATTAATATCTAGTGGCTCTCAATTGAAACTACCAAATGAAATGGTATCAAAGGGTAATTGTGAAATAATAATTAATAAGAACTTGGATCATATGCATAATTAAAAAAAAAAAAAAACTAAAAAAGAAGTTGTTGTTTTTTAAATGGGAGCAACTTAGAAACTGCCAAATGTAATGGTATGAAAAGGTAATTTTGGCATAATAAATAATAAAAACTTGTATCATATGCACAATTAGAAAAAACAACTCAGAAAGAAACTGTTATTTTTGAAATGGAAGTTTCTCAAAATTTAAGTTTTAACATGAAGGAAATCCCCAAATTCAACATTCTTAAAATTTTAATTCTAAAAAAAATGAAATTGAAAAAAAGGGTTGAAAATTTAACAGCCCTTCTTAAAAAATTTTGAAATAGTATTCCAATTTTTTTTAGATGACAAAAATCATATTTTAATTTTTTTTTGACGTGTAAAAATCTCTCCTTACTTCTCTGACGTGCCAAAGGCCCTTTGAAGGGCTCTGACGTGTTCAATTTTGAACACTGGATTCGCCAACCCCGTCCAAACAAAATAAAATCTTTCCATAAGTAGTACTACTAATTCAAATATCCTACCTCCTACCTACATTGACATGGCAAACATTTTTATACTCAATTACAAAACATGAATGTTACATTTTTGGGATATTTTTCTTATATAGTGATATTCTCCTTAAAAGAAGTTTGAGGTATCAAATTCTTTTTTTGGGGGCAAAAAAGGGCATGCATAATTTATTTATTTATGTATTTTCCAGTTACCTATATATATTTCATTTTTTAAATAATATGTTTGAATGTATAATCCGATTTAATTTTTTGAAAATCTTAAAATAATTTAAAGTTGAAATCCCAACAAATATTTGTTGCATTTGAAATTAAAAGTCCAAATATAAAATAGCTATACTTGAAAATACATAACAATAAGAATATTATGTTTCAATTACTTTATGTAATATATAGATATTTTATTGTTGTTATTGTTATTATTTTATTATTTTAAAGTAAATTGCTCATATTGAAATAATTATAATTTAATTCACATGAGCATTAAAATATTTATTTATGATAAAAAAAATTACATTTGAGTATTACTTAATTTCAATAATATTAATGGCAATAAAATTCTTGTTCACTTGGTTTGTTCATTACCAATAGGGTGTTGGAAGACATTATGGGAGGAAATGTAGCACACCTATTAAGAGATTCCTCATGGAAGGGGGTTTCGTTGATAGAGATCGCAACATAGGAAACTCTGCATCTCATGTCATTAAAACTACCATTGTGTCACTTATCCATTTAAGACATAACGGCTTAATACCATCTTTGGCATGCTTTGCAGAATTTATGCTTCTCAACCTCCCAGAGTCCAACGAGTCAGTCTCGACACTGAACCATCATAGGGAACTACCATCATCTATGAATCCATGCCCTCTACAACATTCATCAGTTATCTAGGATAGCATTTTGGGTACAGAATGCCTTCGGTGGACAATTCTACAACTTGACCTTGTAAAAAATAACATGTGCTTCTTGTAGCATGACAGGCCACTCCAGCTTGCCCTTATTAAAAACTACTTGTGACTAATGCTCGGGTAGGCCACATTAACCTATTATTTATGGTTTTGAATCAAATGTTTACCAACAACTCTTTTTCACCATTAAAAATTCTACCATTTATTTATTTATTTATTTATTTATTTATTTTTTAACTCCATTCACCAATAAAATATTTCATTTAAACTCATTTCATTGATACATTATTATTAGTTTAAAAAAAAAAATTACCATAAACCTTTTTTTCATTACAAAATAATTTTACAATCAACTCTACACCATGTGCATTTAGTAAAATTAAAACACCAATAAAATCACCCAAAACATTAATTTCTCAACAAACTCAACTACCACTTGGCTTATAAAATAGTGAAATCAAACCCATGTCCTGGTGTGAATAAAAGATAAGATCAAAATCTGAAAATATACTTCAATGAACTTTACCATTTGGAATCATTTTGACGTGAGAAGTTTTACTTCACGTAGAATATGGTCACATTGGAGACATTTTACTAGATACTTTGATGGGATGGGCTTACTTTTTCTTCTTTAGCTCACAACAGGCTTCACAATTGTCTGCAGCACAAAGTGTAGCATGATGCAACACTCGAATCTCCCATGAGCGGATCGTCCTTGCTCGATAACACTCAACACTCAAATCTCCCTTTAGCATGATGCAACACTCAACGCTCAAAATTTTTTCAGTGCAAAACATTTTTTTTCACTACAAAATAATTTTACAATCCACTTTACACCATCTGCATTTGGTAAAATTAAAACACCAATAAAATCACCAAAAACATTAATTTCTCAACAAACTGAACTACCAAAACCATTCACAACTACCACTTCGCTTATAAAATAGTGAAATCAAACCCATGTCATCCTGGTGTGAATATAAGATCAAAATCTGAAAATATACTCTAATGACCTTTACCATTTGGAATCATTTTGACGTAGGAACTTTTACCTCACGTAGAATATGGTCACATTAGAGACATTTTGCCAGATACCTTGATGGGATAGGCTTCCTTTTTCATCTATAACATCAGATCTATAAAACCCACCAAATGTCATAAGTAACATCTCATGTAGCTTACTTGGAAAGGCTCTCGTTTCATTTGTTGCCACAACTTAGCTCTATAAAACCCAGCAAATCTAATCTCGCGAACAGATCTACATAAAATATTAAATTTACTAACACAAAAATAATTTACCCACATAACATAATCTCCTACCTTATTTATTTATAAAATTCTCACATTTTTCTAGCTTTTCAATGAAGGACTCTCATACCCTCTGGACCTCTTTATCTAAACCAGAGGAGGAGGAGGATGATAGATGGAACTCTGAATTGTAGTGAAATAACTATATATCTATGGTAGTGCCCATGGAACAAGTGTACTAAGCGGGCCATAAGATAGTCTACCATTGTATTCAAAAGTATAGTAAAGACAATGGTGGGACTACCAAATCTCTTCACAAGTGCTTGGAATCAGCTCTTAAAGAGTTAGAAAGCTTTGGCTAAGTGTTTGATAAAAAGTTTTAATGTGAATGTGAAGTGATTGACAAAATACTTGCATGCCAAGTATTAATGCTTTCTTATGAAGTGGTTATTGGGATGAAATTAAATAGAGAATGTTATGATCACATTGATAGTGTTCAAATCATTATCATGTTAATAGGGGAAAATTTCAATTTTGTGGGTTTGGTTTTTTTGCTTATGTTGTATGTATTAAACATAAATTGGCACTCAAGTAGGGGATCTCAATGGTCAAGTATCAAATTATTTTTGAATGTAAACAACTTGATGATAATTATTTATTGTTTGACTATGAAATTGTAAAAGATTCAACCCCTTAGCGGTGCCATGGGTAATTGTGGATCATCCTGAAACCCTCTTTCCTTTAAGGATGTTGTTCAACGTTGTGAGTCTAATTCAATCAGTTCAAACCCTTTATGCCTAATGATACTATTATGGAGAGATTCAAAGAGGTTCTCAAGTTGGTGGTTACACATTTGCTTTCGTTTTACCAACCCCCTTTGCTAATCTATATTTTCAATGGTTTATAGCCTTCTACTTAATATTTTCAAGGATATACAAATAAAATAGAGAAAAATTGAGCACTGTAGAAACCCATGAACCACATGCCTCACTTCTTTGTACTTGCATACATTTTCAATTCAAAGAATGAGAGCAGAGAAGCCCCATGTTCCAGCTAGGCTTTCTCTCAAAAGGGTTTCTCGATATATAACTCGTGTCAATTTTGGTTTGTGATTTTTTTTTTTCTTGATGTATATTTTTTTTTAATTATAATTTGCATGCATACAGAATAAACAATAATTAATAGATCCAAAAATATAAGGAAAATAAACCCTCATAATGTAGATTTCAGATTTTATAATATATTTTAGTAGATCTGTTATGAAGAATTTTCATGTCGAATATCCATGGTAGTTTATGGTTCATATTGTATCAACACAGGTTTCTCTAGGTATACTAGGGGGATTTGCGTGGGATCCATATCAATTAAGCCAAAATTCACAAAACATTAGTCATGGCCAAGAAATCTGTGAATAACCATCCTAATCCCTCCAAGGAGAGGTTTTCATGAAAAGAAGCACAAGTTGTAGATATAAAATATATTGTGAGCCTCATGGAATCCCTAACCAATAAGATCAATATTCGGAGAAGAATGGGGTTCCTCAATTACAGGGCAGATCAAGATATCGAGAAGAAATAACGAAGTTGAAGAAGGAACCCAAAAAGAAATTAACCTAGTTTAAGTGATGTGAACCATTCATAATCCCTATGTTGTAGCTCTAAGATGATAATGGTCAATTGATCATGCCAGAGCATCTAAGATAATTGTTTTGGGGTTTTGGGTTTTGGGTTTTTATGGAGGACCAATACATAAAACAACTTATAAGAATGATGTATTTAACCCTTTAGATAGTACTAATAGATAATCAAAGGGTTGTTATTTAACTCAACGCAATGATTTAAATTGACAAAATGTACAAAAAGAACTGTAAGGAGATATGATTACTTTAAATTTCAGATAGAAAGATAAATCATCATAAGTGGGAAAGCCTTTGACCAATGTTCAAAAGTTAAACAAAACATGCTTAAAATTACATAAGATACTGACAATTTTATGATTTAGAAAGAGCCTTTTAGAAAAACAATCCAATATCTCAATCTCTTTATAATAATAACTTCAGAAGGAATTTTAAGAATAATTTCAACACATTTCTTCTTACCTAATATCTCTGTAAAACTTAAACATATGCAAAATGAACAGAGTGAATGAAACACATGAAAGACTTATGAAAGATAATGAGACTGTATGAGATCAAATTCAGAATCCTTTGCTTTATTATCAGTGATCTAAAAAAAGTTTGTACATCGGTTCTTACAAAATTTCTTATGGAAGGGTTCAACCCTTGATAACTTAGAAATATAGTTATTTATACTAGCTTAGGACTAGACAAAATATCTTAAAATATCTTAAACTAATTTACAAAAATAACTTGATATAAAATAGGAAATATGAATTATTGCATGACTTGTCCCTATTTTGATGTAGACTGTTGGTAACTGTTCATGGTTGTTCCTAGATGTGTTGATGTGTTGCATGATTCATCCTTTTTCCTGTTTGGATAAAAGGCTAATCAATTATTTCACACAATTGATTCCATTTATCATCAGATGGAATTTCCAGATTTACCATCATTCTATAAACCTCATCAACCTCAGTGTACTTTTCAGAGGTTGGTTTTACTAGAAAGAGGTTTTTGACGTCATGTCTGATGATTAAATTTGCCTCCAATGCTTCCAAAAATTCCTTCCCTGTAATCTGTTCCCTTCATTTGTGCAAACTGTGCTTTATCAATAGCAATATTATACAACTTTTCACTGTAACTTTCTAGTTTTATTAACTTATCATTAACAGATGTTAATTGTGGCAACCCTTTCTTACTTAACCTACTGAACTTTGAATGAAACCTTTGGACATCAATGTCCAAAGCTTTACATTTGGTTTCCAGCTGAGTCAGTAGGTTCTTCTTCTATAGGACTTTCTTTATCTCTAAAATGGTACCTGTCCTATCAGTGATATTTATTTCCTGTAGCTCTTCTTTTCTTTTAGAATTCAATACCTTGATCATAGATGTGGCTTCTTTAGGCTTTGTATCCAAGACTTCCTTTCGAATTTCTATCTTAGTCATGCATTTCTCAATTAGTTCCTGTTGTTCAAAAATAATTTTAACGGAAGGCCATATTATGAAACAAAGTTAGAAATATTAAAACAAAGGTCTTCTTTGACTTGGTTCAAGGTATCTTCCATGAATGTTTGATCTTCTAACTATTTGACTTTCTTCTCAAGCCGATGTGTCCTTTTCATCTCTTTGAAATACATTGTATCATTTTTTATCTTGTTATTTTCTAAACCCTGAAACTTCTGAAGCAACTTGTCATATTGTTGCTTTTATGCTTGCAGCTCCTATGACAAATTTGCATTTTCTGCTGCTAGGGAAGTTTCATTACCTATAGAAGATGAACCGGGTTCTGCTCCAGTGATGGGAGTTACTGTAACAAGCACTATGGTCAGTTGTAAGGCTTCCTTCTCTTTAAGTGGTTTCTCAATCCGTTCCTCCATGGTTTTAATCTTCATATTCTGCTAAAAAATAAGATTTAACAAATCCTCTTTATTTTTCACATTTCTGCCATCTCCTTGGTCTGTAGGTCCTTAGTAGATGGAAACTTTAATTGTTTCCTGAGAGTTGAAATATCTACATTCTTCTTTTTTAGAATCTCCTCCACTACCTTGCAATCCTTGGGATCATACCCAATCTTTACAATAAGTTCTTCCAGCGTTTTTAACTTATTGTCTTTAGCTATTGATGACAGTTTCTCTATCTTAAGTTGAGACTGAGGATTAGATAAAGTTGTTCTTAGTTTAGAAAGTGTCACAGCAGTGGTGGTCATTTTTTAGAATAACATTTCTCCTGATTTCATGTGCATGTCCATTTGATCTATAGGGTGAATCTGATTTGTATCAAAGGAGAAAATTTTCCTTTTGTAGTCATCAATTGACTTAGGAAATGGAACTTGACCCTGTAGGAAGGCCAACTGCATCCTCCCATTCTCACTGTCAAAGGCAGAGGGAAGTCTGTGTTGTGATGTAGATGTCTGCTTCCAAAATTGGATGTACATATGAGCCTTAAGAGTCTCATTATTCTGCTTAATCTCTCTGTATTTATAAAATCTATTGACATCTCCAACAATGTTGGCCTCTGTAGATTGGATTATTTCCATAGGTTTCGAAAGAGAATAATTGGGATCTGTCGTCCCTATTCTTGAGGCTTCTTCTTGATCTCCAAGATCAATAAAGTCTAGTTTCCTGCTACCTAATGACATAATCAATCCTATATTTAGCTTCTTCGGCTGAATAATGAAATCTTTAACTAGGTTTGTATCAAATGTAGTCTCCTTCGTAGTCCTCTTTAGTGGATTTGTCTTTGTCACTAAAGTGTTCACGTGTGGTGTTGAAATAATATTTTCATATGCTTCCTGTAGAGTCCCTTAAGACCACTCCTCCTGGTTCGTGTATTTCTCTAATTCAGGTCTAGGAGTGTGGTTGTATGGTGTAGACTTCAGCTGAATTCTTAATGTTGAAATGATCACAAAAGTATCATAAGACCAAGTAAAACTAAGCTTGGTGTTCATCTATTTTAACAGTTGATCAAATTCCATACCTGCAGACCTGGTATTGCAAATAAAGGATCCTATCTGGGCCTTGAGCTTGAATTATGACTTCTTCTTGGCTGAAGCAAAATGCAGCTCATCCATGTCAATCTTTTGCCTTATGTATTCCAATGAGAAAATTCTCATTAGCACATACTTAGGTAGTTTGTAGGGAGCTAAATCACCGCCATAGAATTTGATCTTAGTATAATTATTGTATAAATACCAGTCACATGTCTTTGTCTTATAAGATAAGTGCATAGTCTTTTTGATTTCTTCATTAATCCTGGGTTCTGTCTGACTGTTGATAAGTTGAATAACTGGATGAATGAACAAGTCAATGAAGTTTGAAGAGGTACACTTTGTTGAATTGGCTTTGAATAACTCTGTCCAATAGATCGTTGATTGATCCATCCCTCGATCATCTTGCTTCTGAAGTTGAATATGCAATAAATCACCTCTCTGAAATAAAAACATATGAATAATCACAAAGGGGTATCTGAATACTCCTTGAGTAGTGAAATGGATTAGTTGTTCATGAATATTATCATCCAAGATCTGGCTGTAATTAAACATGAATGTTGGTTGAAATTCTACACTGAAAATGGAGAGGAATCCAAAAATGGATTCTTCTACGATGTGATCATTCTCATACCCTAGGAGGTAGGATAATAAAGAGGTAACATGTCTAGTGGCTTCAGGAAAATTAGAAGATGGTTAGAGTGGATTTATTTTAGGCATTTTGGCATCTTCAGATAAGAAAATCTAAAAAATAGCAGTTCTCTGTGGAAAGGTGAGTTTGTTGTAAAGATCAAGGAGGGTTGATCTGGAAATCACCCTTTGAGTGATCTCAGTTAAAGAATTATTGAATGAAGGTATTACAGACTCATGTGCTGCTGTGTGTCTATGTTATTTTAGGCAACGGATCGATCAAATTGCAAAATGTACAGACACTGGAAAATGGAAAACGGCAAGAGAAACATAGTAAGCAAATACTAGAACACAACAATTAATAAGGAGTTCACCCTATCCTCCAGGAAAGTGTCTCCAGTTCCGCTGTCAGTGGTGGCCTTCGTTTATTGTGTCTTTAAAGCAGAGAATTATAATGAGGAGCTCAAATTGAGTCTCCTAAAACATAACAATATTGGGTAGGGTGGTTCTTGGATCCCCCAAGCCACTAGAGTACACAGACTCTTTTCCTTACTAGAACTTGACCTTTCTGGTCTTTAATGGGAGGAGCCCAATATGGTACTCGATTCCCGATAGATCCCCTCAGAGATGGCTTGAACCTCTCAATCTCTCTAGTTCTCGACGCTGCCTTTGGTCAGCTCGGCCCTCTGTCTTTCTGCTTTTTGCTTCACTGTCTTTTTGCTTCTCTGACTCTATCTTCTTCTCTCTAGTTCTTCCTCTCGGTGTTCTCTCTCTCTCTCTCTCTCTCTCTCTCTCTCTATCTATCTATCTATCTATCTATCTTTTCTGTTCTCTGATCATGGCTTCAAATTCAATCAATCTCATGACTGCTCGATTCCCCTTCCACCTCCGTCGGATCGCCTGTTGTTGTTCACTTGGAATTCCATGTCTCTGCGTCAAGGTCATCGGCTCACAAGGAGTGGCCACTTTTCCTCTTGCGAACTATGCCATCTTTTCCTCGTCGCTTCAGTTCTTCGGTTACATCGTGGAATGAGTCATCCGCCACCTCAGTGGTCAAATCGAACCTCAAATCCTTGTAGATCTCGACTTAATCCCCTGTCGAATCCGGTTCTTTCATCAAGTGCATTTTCAGTGTTAGATCTGGAGCCCCCAGATCCAACGTCATTCGCAAATTTCGCGCGGTAGGCTTACTCGACAATTAGCACGTGATGAGCGGCGATTTTCTCTCTCCTTCTCCTGCCACACGTCAGGCGTTGAATGGAATCGCTAGGTTTCAGCCCAAGCCGCTTACTGCCCAAGGGTGGCCCTGATATACCACCGATTTTGGAGCGCGGGTCCCACCTTTAGCCTTTACTGCTTTCGCCACGGTTTTACCGGCTTCCATGCGACAGAGCGCTTTGGAGCCTTTCCTTCTCGAGGGGTTTTTCCCAACATCAGAAACTGCCTCCTTTTCCTGATTCGGGCTTCCCAAGTGCCAGTTTATCCTCCTACGCAGTCTCCATGGGCCTCAATCAGCGTGCTTTGACCGAGGTCCTCGTCATTCCACGCTGGTTGCCAACTTCCACTATTCAAAGGTTTTTCTAATTTCTCTATGCTCTTGAATTCGAAGTTTGTCCTGATCTGATACAGTCATGGTACTTTGATTATTCTTCATCGATCCAATTCGGATCACGGCCTTCCCATTGAAAAAGATTTTGGACCACCAAAAGTTGGTTTTCAAACATCGACTAAGTGAGGGTACTACTGTCTCACTTGTCTAATCTCAATCCACTTTGCACTGCTCATCTTTGAACCCTTGAGCCATACTCTGAGGTACTCAACATCTCCTATGCGCGTCGTCCTCACCTTCCTATATAGAACTGTGTCTTCCTGTAATTCATTAACATATTCAGGTAGCAGGTCATTAATAAAAGCCAATTGACTCTGCTCTTCAGGATCCTCAATTAGAGAGGGTTCAAGCAATCTTAAGCGATCTACATTTACGACTGAGTAGATGTGCATGTAAGCTAGTAGATCAAGGCAAAAAGCATTTTCACCAATCTTCTCAAGTATTTTGAAAGGTCCATATCTGATAGACTTTTTCTTTTTACCTTCACCTTGCATCCTGTCCTTGCTGATGTACAACCAAACTTGGTCACCAACTTGGAAACTATGCTCCATCTGATGCTTGTCATGCCTTGCCTTGTATTTGGCTTGGCTCTTATCTAGTTGTTCCTGTACTGCCTGGTGGATCTCCTGGATTTGTTCAATGAACCCAGTTGCCCTGTCCACATCATTGTGTCCCTCGACTGAGGTATCTTTACCAAAGACAAAATCCAAATGAGACCTTGGTGTGAAACCAAAACAGGTCTTAAAAGGAGATCTCCATGTAGAAGAATGTTTTGCTTTGTTGTAAGCATGTTGCACATAACACAAATGTTCATCCCAAAACTTAGGATGTTTACTGCAAGATCCTCTGAGTAAGTGGATCACTGTCCTGTTAACTACTCTCTGGCCATCAGTTTGTGGATGAAAAGATGTGCTTTTCTTCAGTTTGGTGTCCATCAGTTCCCACAGACTTGACCAAAGCTTCACTACAAATCAGGTGTCTTGATCAGAACAATGGAAGTGGGTAATCCAAAATGAACCCATACATGTTCAAACAACAGTTTTGCGGTTTGTTCAGCTGTAATCTGTTTATTACAAGGTATCAAAATACACATTTTGTTGAACCTATCCACAGCAACACATAGATAATCATGACCTTTCCTCTATTTAGGCAATCCTCCAACAAAATCCATGGAAACACTTTCCCAAGGGTGAGAAGGTAGTAGTAATGGAGTGTACAAGCCTAGTTTTCTGTTTTCGGGCATGCTTTTAGCACACAGTACACCCTCTTACATATCTAGAAACTGTCTCATTCATTTTTGGCCAATAACAAAATCTTTGCATTTGTGCAACTGTTTTACTTACCCCAAAATGACCTAATCTCATAAAAGTGTGTGCTTCTCTAATTATATTTACTCTCTCAGTTTGTGGAATGCATAAATTCCCACAATGATATAAGAGTCAGTCCTTTACATGATAATCCAATTCTTCTACTCTTTTGCCTTGACTTAAAGTTTCATATACATATTTAAAGTCTATATCTTGAGCATATTGTTCAATGTAGCTTTCATGTAGCACAAAATTATGCTTAAGTATAGTATATGCATTTATAATATTTCTAGATAATATATCTGCAACTTTATTGTGTATGCCCTTTTTATATCTCATGACTAAATGAAACTGTTGTAGAAAACCCATCCATCTATAGTGCCTTGATTGCTGCAACTTAGTTTGGGAGTGTAGATATTGAAGTGGTTGATGATTAGTATGTATTACTGTCTCTTTTCCCATTAAGTAATGTTTCCACTTTTTCACATTCTGAACTAATGCATACAATTCTTTATCATATGTAGGATATTTAACTATTGCAGGATTAAAGGTCTCATAATGATAACATATGGGTTTATTGTGTTGTGTTAACACTGCTCCCATGGCATAGTCACTGGCATCTGTTTGAATCTCAAATAGTCTTTGCAGATCAGGTAGTGCTATTACAGGTGTTGTACTAATCTTTTCCTTCAAGGTTTCAAAGGCTTTCTGATGTTTGCCTCCCCACTGAAATACCTTGTTCAATCCTATTAAATCATGTAAGGGAGTTGCAATTGAGGAAAAGTTAGAAATGAACTTCCTCCAATACTGTGTCACCCCTAAGAAGCTTCTCACTTCTGTAGCAGACTTGGGTTTAGGCCAGTTTACAATGACTGCCACCTTAGAGGGATCTATTTTCAATTCACCACCCCCTACTATATGACCCAAATAATTCAGAGATGTTTTGCCAAATTCACATTTTGAGAGTTTAACATGTAGTTTTTCTCTTTTCAAAACATCTAGTATCTGCTTAACATGCTTTAAGTGTTCTTCCCATGTTTTACTAAAAATCAGAATGTCATCTAAATACACAATAATAAAATCATCAAGAAAAGGTTTGAGTACATCATTCATTAATCTCATGAAAGTAGCGGGAGCGTTAGTTGAGCCAAAAGGCATAACCAGCCACTCATACAATCCCTGCTTTGTTTTGAAAGCAGTCTTTCGTGCATCTTGTTCTGCAACTCTGACCTGATGGTATCCACTGTGCAAGTCTAGCTTGCTGAAATAAATAGTTTCCTTAAATTGATCTAAAAGATCATCTATGTAAGGAAGGGGATAACGATTTTTGATTGTTATCTTATTGAGTGCTCGGTAATTAATGCACATTCTCCACAAGCCATCTTTCTTTCTCACCAAAACGAATGGTGACCCACATGGTGATGTACTAGGCCCGATAAATCCCTTCTCAAGCAACTCCTGCACCTGCTTCTTGATTTCATCATTCTCTAAAGAAGAAAACCTGTACATTCTAATGTTAGGCAAAGGAGCATCTTGCTGCAAAATAATAGCATGTACTATTTCCTTTTTGGGTGGCAGACCTTTACGTTCTTGAAACAAGATATCATACTCTGGAACAACCGTTTCTAAATCAGCTTGTTGTTTAGCATTATATCCCTCAAATACATTGGCTTTATTAGGTTTATTTTCCTTTACAACCATCCATAAGAATTGTTTGCATGAATTTATCATTCTTTTCATCTGCCCTGAGTTTATGAGAATATAACTATTCTTCAACTTATGATCTCTTACAAAGTATTCGATTCCATCTTTAACAAGTAGATACTTGTTCTCAGCTCTATAGAAAATAACTTTTCTATCATACAAGTAAGGACTTCCTAAAACAATTCCACATATATCCAGAGGAATTATGTCTAACTCAACCTCATCTACAAATGATGACCCAAAAGAAAACTTGAGTTTGCATTGTCTAGTCATTTGTAGTTGTGCTTTATCATCCAACCATCCTAATTGGTATGGTTTCTTGTGAGGTGTAGTTGCTAATCCCAATTTCTTTACAATTGCTTCAAAAAATAAATTTACTTGTGAGCCACTGTCAAACAAAGTATCAATCTTTTGATGTTTGGAAATAACTCGAATATGGAAAAGCTCATGTCTTTTTCTCTCATTTTCTTCATCAGTGATAGATTGTGCACAATTACTAGTAGATGCTTCAGAATTCTTACCTTTTATTCTTGTGGCTGCAATGTTTGTTTCATCTCCTGAGTCTGACCCCAAAAATTTCTGAATAGCTACAACAGTCTTCTTCTTCTTGCCCTTGAACTTCTTAGGTCTTAGCTCTGGATGCAGAATCCAACAATGCTCATCATCATGCCCATCCTTTTTACAGCGAGTGCATGAAGCTTTGATTTTCTATGCAGTGTTAGCCTTCCTTGCTTTCCACTTCTGCTTTCTTTTCTCCTTTCTCTTGCTTGCAGTGGGTTGGGATGGTTCCCCAACTTATGGATTTCCATTCTTTCCTCTAACTTCTAGATGAGTAGCTTGTATAGATACCTCATCTATACTTGTGGGATTAAACATGAGGATGGTGTGCCTCATGTAGCTGTGTAGACCACCAATGTACTTCGAAAGAGTTTCAAGCGAGTCTAATGAGATTCCTAGAATCAATGCTCTCTTTCTAAATTCTTGAGTGTACCCTTGCACATTTTGCCCTTTCAACTGTCGAAAAGTCTGCCAAATCATCATGGCTTGTTGCATGTATGCCAATGGATAGAACTGATTTTTTATCGCAGACACAAATTCACTCCAGACAGAGATGGTCTTACCATGTCTTTTCATGTCAGCTTGGGTTCTGCCTTCCCACCAAACCAAGGCGTGGGATTGCCAGCTAAATCTTGCTCTTGTCTAAGTCGATGTTCTGCACTCTGCAATACACATCAATTTGTCTAATCCAATTTTCAAACTTTTCTGCATTTAACTCTCCATCATATATAGGAAAAGCAAATTTAACATCTAGCTTAATCAAAGATGTTTTCTTGTTATGTAAAGGACTATTAGGAGGTGTGAGAAAGCTTTCCTCTTTCCCTTTTCCTTTTGAGTGGTCATGGAAGTGTGATTCATCTTCTCCTTTTTCTTGTTTAGAGCCTGATGAATCTTCATCCTTGTGTTTTCTAAAGTCCTTATACATTTCTTCTACCATGGAATTTATGGCCAGGAAGCTTTCTATGAATTGAGGGTCTGGTCCCATAGAACCTTCCTCTGACATTGTCTTCCGAGGATAGACTCTCCCAATTTTAGGATTAGTTTCGACCAACTCTCCTTCTCCTAATTTGAGCTTTGATCTAGTGACAATTCACAGCTAAACCAACACAAGCTTGTCTAACCTTACAGCCCAGAGCTCTAATACCACTTGATCTGGAAATCACCCTTTGAGTGATCTCAGTTAGAGAATTATTGAATGAAGGTATTATAGACTCATGTGTTGGAGTGTGTCTATGTTATTTTAGGCAACGGATCGAGCGGATTGCAAAATACATAGACACTAGAAAATGGAAAACAACAAGAGAAACACAATAAGCAAATACAAGAACACAACAATTAATAAGGAGTTCACCCTATCCTACAGGGCTATGTCTCTGGTCCAGCTTTCAGTGGTGGCCTTCTTTTATTGTGTCTTTAAAGCAGATAATTACAATGAGGAGCTCAGATTGAGTCTCCTGAAACAAAACAATATTTGGTAGGGTGGTTCTTGGATCCCCCAAGCCACTAGAGCACATAGACTCTTTTCCTTACCAGAACTTGACCTTTCTGGTCTTTAAAGGGAGGAGCCCAATATGGTACTCAATTCCTGACAGGTCCGCTCAGGGATGGCTTGAACCTCTCAAGTTCTTTGGTGCTTGACTTTGCCTTTGGTCAGCTCAGCCTTCTGTCTTTCTGCTTTTTGCTTCACTGTCTTTTCACTTCTCTGACTTTGTCTTCTTCTCTCTGGTTCTTCCTCTCGATGTTCTCTCTCTCTCTCTCTCTCTCTCTCTCGGTCTTTTCTGTTCTCTGTTCATGGCTTTAAAGCCAATCGATCTCATGATTTCTCGATTCCCCTTCCACCTTCGTCGGATCACCTGATGTTGTTCACTTGGAACTCCCTGTCTTTGCATCATGGTAATCAGCTCATAGGGAGTGGCCACTTGTCCTCTCGTGAACTGCGCCAGCTTTTCCTCATTGGATCGATTCTTCCGTTACATTATAGAATGAGTCATCTGCCACCTCAACGATCAAATCGAACCTCAAATCCTTGTAGATCTCGGCTTAATCCCCTGTCAAATCTGGTTCTTTCATCAGGCGCATTCTCAGCCGTTAGATCTGGAGCCCCTAGATCCAACGTCGTTCGCACATTTCACGTGGTTGACTTGCTCGACTGTTAGCGTGCGATGAGCGGCGGTTTTCTCTCTCCTCTGCCTACCACGCCTCAGGTGTTGAATGGAAATGCTAGGTTTAAGCCAAATCTGCTTACCACCCAAGGATGCCCCTGATATACTGCCGATTTTGGAGCACGGGTCCCACCTTTAGCCTTTAGCACTTTCGCCATAGTTTTCCCGGCTTCCATGTGATCGAGTGCTTCGAGGCCTTTCCTTCTCGAGGGGTTTTTCCCAGCGATCAGAAACTGCCTCCTTTTCCCGACTTGGGCTTCCCAAGTGCCATTTTCGCCTCCTGCGCAGTCTCCATGGGCCTCGGTCAGCGCGCTTTGACCGAGGTCCTCGTCATTCCACATTGGCTACCAACTGTCATTGTTCAGAGGTTTTTCTGATTGCTCTGCGCTCTTGAATTCGAAGTTTGTCCTGATCTGATACAGTCATAGTACTTTGATTATTCTTCATGGATCCAATTCGGATCAAGGGTTGCTGGTGAGAAAAAGCTCAGGGAATCAGAAGAGGGGGCCTTTAACATCTGGTTGATGTTCTGAGCATTAATGGTAATCAGCATGTCTCCATTTTGAGCCATTGCTACTCTCTGTACATATTCATAATGGGCTTGGCACCAGGTTATCAGATCTTGGAAGCTATGAGTTTTTGGGAATGAAAAAAGGGGCAAATGAGTCTCCTAGAACCTGATTTGATCCCCCTGGTTAATGTATTTTTGTTTTAACCATGGGTGCAATTCGATAAAATCAAATTCACACTCACAATCTGAAACTTTAAACAGGGCATCAGCCAGGGGAATCCACTCTAGATCAACGGGGGTGATGGAGGGGCTTGCTTCTTCAATGTTTTTCTCGGTTTTGACTATGGGAGCCATTATGCTGGAAGATGAGCTTAAAGTGTATTGAGATGGATGACGAAAGGTTGCAGTAGCTTTTTGAACAGGGGCAATTTACAGAGGAAGGGAATTAGCAGGAAATAGGATCAGAGGAAAGAAAATTATTATCATCACTTAAACAGGTTATTTGTAGGTAATTTACAATTTACTATTTAAATATTACCGTAGGAGATTTATTACAAGAATGGTAATTTTACAACGAGTTTATAGGAGTTAATGGCCAACAGGACAGGAGCGGTGTAATGGATCACTACGTGGCAGTAATTGAGTGGACAGAGGGCAACTGATAATTGAGGTGGTGGATGAGCTGGAGGCATGGAAATGAATGAGGAAAAGCGGATGTGGAAGGTGCGGTGATGAATGAGTTGAGAGGTCAAAACCGTTGGTGTATTTCGTATGGTGAGCAGGTCATGGTTTTGGGCTAAGGGGACCTGAAATCATGTCGTGTTACCACGTAAGAGAAAACGAGTGGCCATTAAAACCACCTTTTTGGGGGTCTTGCCCACGTTAACCAAAAAGAGTGAAGGGGGCCCGAAATGGATCCTTCGTCGTTGATCTCGGTGGGGTTGATCTTGACCATCGAAAGTTAGAGGCCGCTTAGAAGGCGCTTGATGTGACATTTTGTCACTTCTAACTTCATAATAAAATCATGCATTGTTGATTATTTGCAAGATAATAAACTTTATCAACATAATTAAGCCTCGATTAAGGAATTTAAGCATTATTTAAACTAAATAACAAATTTCAAAGGCGCATTTGAACTAGCAGCCTTAATTTTTATTTTCTAAAGCAATTTTTTTTGTTTATTGCTTATCTAACATTTTATCATTTGCCTTCCTTTTTATAGAGCAACTACCCTAAAATTTTATATGATATGGA